>SJYC01000347.1:0-21488 GCA_006408675.1 Madoqua kirkii
CTCTTTCTTTCTTTCTTCCTTTCTTTCTTTCTTTCTTTCTTTCTTTCTTTCTTTCTTTCTTTCTCTCTTTCTCTCTTTCTCTCTTTCTGTCTCTTTCTTTCTCTCTTTCCTCTTTCTCTCTTTCCTCTTTCTTTTTCTCTTTCTTTCTCTCTCTCTCTTTTTTTCTTTTTAAGTCATCTTTGTCTGTTTTTGGTGTTAGGGTGAGTTTGGCACCATAGAATCAGTTTAGAAGTTTTTCTTTTTCTGAAAATTTCTGGACATGTTTGAGTAGAATAGGTATTAGCTCTTCTCAAAATTTTTAGTAGAATTCAGCTGTGAAGCAGTCTTGTCCTGGGCTTTTGTTTACTGGAAGATTTCCTATTACAGTTTCACTTTCCATGGCTGTGACATGTCTGTTAAGATTTTCTATTTCCTTCTGCTTCAGTTTTGGAAAGTTATACAATTCTATGAACTTGTCCATTTCTTACAAGTTGTCCATTTTATTGGCATATAGTTGCTGATAATAGTGTCTTATCATCATTTGTATTTCTGTGTTGTCTGTTGGGATTCCTCCATTTTCCTTTCTGATTTCATTGATTTTATTTATTTCCCTTTGTTTCTTGATGACTCTGGCTAATGATTTTTTCAAAAAAATTATCTGCTCAAGGAGCAAGCTTTTAGCTTTGTTAAAATTTTTGCTATGGTCTACTTATTTCTTTTTTTTTTTTTTTTTTTGGCAATAAAGTCTCAACTTTTATTGACCTCCTGCTCCCCAGGGGACCCTGCTTCTGCTGCCTCAGTGCCTCAGAACTTTGGTGTCTGAGGTCTCAGACACCACTTTGCCATCTATGAGCCTGAGGGTGGTGGTCTTCTGGATGGTTTGCCTGGAGTTGCTGCTGTCCAGAGCGTCGCCAAGACTGAAATCCTCCCCATCTTCCAGCAGACGGCGGTAGGTATTGATCTCAGCCTCCAGCTTGACCTTGACATTCAGCAGGGCCTCTTACTCCTGGGTCTGGCGTTGCCCCTCTGCTCGGGTCTGGGCCAGCTCTGACTCCAGGTGCAGGAGGACTCCGTTGAGCTGCTCCATCTGCATGGCGTAGCGGGCCTCCACTTCCCTCAGGCTGTTCTCCAAGCTGGCCTTCAGATTTCTCATGGAGTCCAGGTCGATCTCCAGGGACTGGTCGGTGCGCCTCAGCTCTGTGAGGGTCATCTCAGCAGCTCCTATCTCAGCGGTCTGCGAGGTGACTACTGTGGTGCTCTCCTCAATCTGCTGGGACCAGTACTTGTCGAGCTCCTCTCGGTTCTTCTGAGCCAGCTCATCATACTAGGCCCGGATGTCTGCCATGATCTTGCTAAGGTCCTGAGGTTTGGGGGCATCCAACTCCACGGTCAGCCCAGAGTTGGCAATCTGGTTTTGTAGACCCTTTACTTCCTCCTCATGGTTCTTCTTCATGAAGAGCAGCTCCTCCTTAAGAGCTTCGATCTCAGTCTCCAGCTGCAGCCGGGTGACATTGGTGTCATCGATGACCTTGCGGAGCCCGTGTATGTCACTCTCCACAGACTGGCGCATGGCCAGCTCCGTCTCATACTTGACTCTGAAGTCATCAGCAGCAAGACGGGCATTGTCAATCTGCAGAATGATGCGGGTGTTGTCCACAGAATTTGCAAAAATCTGGGCCCTCAGGTCCTCGATGATCTTCAGGTAGTGTCTCCAGTCTCTGACCTGGGGTCCCTTCTTCTCCAGGTGTTCCCGGATTTTGCTCTCCAGTCTCCGGTTATCCGCCTCCAGGCTCCTCACCTTCTCCAGGTAGGAGGCCAGGCGGTCATTTAGGTCTTGCATGGTCTCCTTCTCGCCCTGGATGCCCCCTACACCCACTAGACCCCCGGCCATCCCGGCGCCCAGGTTCCCAGGCCCCCAGCCGCCCCGGACGCTGGTGGTGCGGGACACGGAGATCCGGGAGCCCGAGCCCCCCGCGCCTGCAAAGACGCTGGCCGCGCTGCTGGCCGGTCGGACCCGGTGGCCCGAAGACTGCACGGAGCCCAGGGACCGGTAGTTGGAGAAGGTGGATTGGGCGCTGAAGCTCATGATGTTTGTTCTCGAGGAAAGAGCGAAGCCAAGACTCTAGGTGCTGGGCGGTGTCTACTTATTTCTTTTGAATTTATTTTTTTCTTAAATTTTACGATTTATTTCGTTTTATTTACCTTGGAGTTTTTAATTTCTTCCTTTTCTAGATGCTTTATGTGTGAAATTAATTTATTTATTTAACTTATTTCTTGAAGTAAGCCTGCATTGCTATGTTCCTTATGCTTAGCACTGTTTTTACAGTATTTCATAGGTTTTGGGTTATTGTGTTTTTGTTTTCATTCATTTCTATGCATATATTGATTTTGTTTGTAAATTCTCCTGTGATTTATTGGTTATACAGAAGTTTGTTGTTTAGCCTAAAAATGTTGTGATTTTAGAGTAGTTGTTGTTTCTCTGAAATCATATTTAATCTTACTGCACTGTGGTCACACTAAAGCAAAATTCCGCAACAGATGGAGAAAAGATAGCACCTAGTTTTTCACATGTGTAAAACAAACAAACAAACAAAAATTCTTAATTTCAAGTGGGAAAACACGCACACAGATCTTTCTATAAAATATAGAGAATTCCAATTTTGTTTTGAAAAGACTTTGCTGTCATTTTCCCAAGTGAAATATGGAGAATTTAATATTTCTGAGAGGAAAATTACATGCATGTATTCATGTGTGAAATATTGACTTATATGTTTCTTATAGCAAAATTTTGCCTACATGTCAGTATGTGACATTCAGAGAATTCCATATTAAAAAATGGAATTCTCTCATTCTCTCTATGGAGAGAAATTTACAGATGAAATATTATCACCAATTATGGAGATATAAAGGGAAAGCATCGTGCTAAGTACCATAACTCACAAGTGCCACAAAAATTGATGTCTGCCGTTTACTGTACAAAAGGCCTTTCAAAGTTGTTCTATTTTCTTCCAGTCTCCAGCCAGTCTCTCAGGCTATTCTGTCACCCTAACACTGGGGCCAACAGCAGTGAGAGGATCAACTGAAGCCATCGTCTACAGTGTCCTGATACCCAAGCCAAGATTTAAGGGACTAGATCAGATAAGCAGCATGCCTGATGAACTATGGGTGGAGGTTCATGACACTGTACATCGGACAAGAATCAAGACCACCCCTAAAAAAAAGTAATAAAAGGAAGCAAAATGCCTGTCTGGGGAACATTTAATTCATTTTGAATTTAGTTTTGCATATGTGGTTTCATTCTTTTACAGCTGGTTGATCATTTTTTTTTCCAGAATCACTTGCTAATGAGATTGTCTTTTGTCCATTGTATATTGCCTCTTTTGTCAAAGTCAAGATATCCATAGGTGTGTGCATTTATCTCTAGGCTTTCTATTTTATTCCATTGATCTATATTTCTGTCTTTGGGCTACTGTCTTTAGGATTGTAGTTTTGTAGTATATTCTGAAGTCAGGTAGGTTGATTCTGACATTTCCTTCTTCTTTCTCAAGATTGCTTTTGCTATTAGAGGCTTCCTTGCGTTTCTATGCTTACTGTGAAGGTATATATATGTAAAAGTATTTGGTCTAGTGCTCTGAAGGATACCAGTAGTATCTTGATAAGAGTTTCACTGAACCTACAGACTGCTTCATATACTTCATATACTCATTTTCAATATATTATTTCGCCAAGTCTTCAACCTGGTATAATTTCCCATCTGTTTATCTCATCTTTAATTTCTGTCATCAGTGTTTTACAGTTTTCTCTATATACATATATTTGTCTTTTTTTATTCAAATCAATCCCTAAGTATTCTATTCTTTTCACTACAATGGTGAACAGGATTTTTTGGCTTATTTTTCTGTTTACTTATTTTTCATGTATAGCAATACAAGGGCGTCTGCATTATAATTTACAACTCAAAAAAATATCATATTCATTAATTAACTCTAGTAATATTATCATGATGTCTTTAGGGCTTTCTATGTAGAAGATCATGTTATCTGCAATCAGTGAGGGTCTCCTTTCTTCTTCTTCTTCTTCTTTTCTTTTTTTAAAAACCAGAGTGGATTTCTTTTCATTACATTTTCTTCTCTGACTGCTTCTAAGTGAATATTAAATAGTTGTGGTGAGAATGGGAAGCCTTGTCTTTGTCCTGATTTTAGAGGAAATGCTTAATTTTTTCACCACCGATGATACTTTTTGCTGTGGTTTTCTCATATATGGCTTTTACTGTGTTAATTATGTTCCTTTTATACCTGCCTTCTGAAAAGTTATCACAAGAACGTGTTGAAAATTGTTAAAGACTTTCTCTGCACCTATCAAGATAATCATATGTTTTTAATCTTTCAGTTTTTCAGTTTAATATTGTTCATCATACTGATTGATTGTTTTTATTTTATTTTTTTCTGCTTTCTTTGTTTTTTTTTTAATACTTTATTATACATTACAATACTGTATTGGTTTTGCCATACATTGACATGAATCAGCCACAGGTGTCACGAGCTCCCAATGCCGAAGCCCCCTCCCATCTCCCATCCCATATCATCTTTCTGGATCATCATAATCCTTGCATCCCTGGGAGGAAGCCAACGTGCTTATAAGGTAATGATGTATGACTTTTGCAACATGTTGTTGGATTCTATTTGCTTGACGTTGTAGGAAAATTTCTGCATCTACATTTACAAACATATTTAGTGATATTGGCCTATAGTTTGGTTTCTTTGTTGCGTCTTTGTCTGGCTTCTGTGTTAGGGTGATAGTGGCCTCATGTGTTGAGTTGGGGAGCTTACCATATTCTTCAATTTTACTGAAGGTTTCAGTTGAGTAAATGTTTGCTCTTCCATAGACCTTTTTTGTAAATTATAAAATAAAATAAAGAAAAGAAAACAGGATTCATCTCTGAAACCATTTGGTGGTGGTCTTTTGATTGTTAAAGGTTTGTTTATTTGAGCTTTAATTTCCATGATTTTGACGCATCTCAAGATTTTCTACTTCTTGCTCATTCCATCATGAACTGTTATTTTTTCTTAAGATTTTTTTCCTGTTTCTTCAGTGTTGTCCATTTTAGTAACATAATTGCTCACAGTAATCTAGTATGAACTTTTGCATTTCTCTGTTGTCTGTAATGATTTCTCCATTTTCATTTCTAATTTTATTATTTTGATTCTTCTCCATCCCACCTCTCCCCTCACCTGCTTTTTTTTGTTTTCCTTGACCACCATGGCTAATGCTTTATTTTTGATTTATGTTTTTAAGAATCAGATATTTGCTTTATTGAGTTTTGCCATAGCCACCTTTGTTTCTTTTTCACTTATTTCTCCTATGATTTTTGTGATTATTTCATTCTGCTCACTTTCGGGTTCTTTTTTCCTGCTTTTTCATTTGCTTTAGATGTAGATGTAGGCTGCTTCTTTGATGTCCCTCTTCTTCCTTGAGGCAGGTTTATATGCTATGCATCTCCTTCTTAACACTTCTAGTTACTGAATCCATAGCTTTTGGATTATCATACTTTTATTTTGATTTGCTTGTGTTTGTTTGATTTTTATTTTGATTTCTTTTGTGATCTGTTAGTTATGAGATGTGTGTGATTTAACCTCCATATTTTTGGATTTTTTATTTTGTTTTCCTTTTCAGTTAACAGCTAATTAAATAAGATGGTTGAAATTCTTTCCTTTTTTTTTTTTTTTTTTAATTTACCAAGGGTAGCATAATGGGACAAGATTCCTTCCATCCCGGAGAATATTCTGTGTGCACTGGCAAAAATGTGATTCCATTAATAGTGTAATGGCTACATATAAAAATATGGTGTAACAAATCCATTGTGCCATTTAGGAGCACCTCAGTATGTAAGGCAAATTCAAGCAGATAGGAAAGGGGAAATTAACAGTAACATAATCATAAAGAAGGGCTTTAATGATTCACACACATCTATGGATACATCAACTGAAAAGAAAATTAGCACAGAATCAGGAGTTGTAAATGTGCTTCTCTATGTTATCTGCCTCTGCACTTACTGTAATGTTCCTGGTATGGCAGGAGGAGATATTGTAATGTTGGCCATATTTAGCACTACAGGAAGTTGCCTAGCACAATTGGTAGAATTTGGAAATTGGTAGAAAAGTCCTCCTACAAAGATGTGATTTCCAAGCAAGTGCTATCTCCTTTTTTTATTTTTTTAATAAGTGGAGAAGTACTCACCAAGAAAGTGAAATCCCAGATATGAGGTTATATCATCTCACAACTGGAATATGCCTAAGAGAACATTCAACACGCACATAAGTGAGTCCTGGTTTAAGCCCTTGTAATTATGCTACATCTTAGAAATATGTCTGACAGAGTTCTTCTCCTGCGTGTGTCACACACCCTTCCCTAAGTTAATATCTCCTGACTTTCTAAGCTCTGGCACTGTACTTTGTATAGTATCATAGGATGAGGCTTTAAGATTGTAAAGCTCATTGAGGACAGAGACCACATTAATTTATTACATTTGAAAATATTTCTTGAAGGTCTCCAGCCAGGTCTGGAGCAGCTGCCACCACCACAAAATGCCAGATGTTAGATCTGAAATCTGTCATTCATTCTCCTCTCCAGCTTCCTCCATCTTATCACCAACCAGTGGCATTTTGTGCCCCTTGCCCTGGAAAGAATCTTTGCTCTTGCAGTCTTCATAGTCTTCCTCGGGTGCTTACCCATTGCCTATATTTCAAACTGTTTGCTGATTGAATGAATACAATTAAGGAATGGAAAGCAGAGACTACATGCAGACAGGCTTGCACAGAAGTTTCTGCTGTTACCTAGAGGGAATCTGCACTGACATGTGGCTACGTTGAATGTAATTAGTGACTTGAACCCTGTCAACTTGGTCATCTTGGAGATGCACATTTTCGGTCTGAAACTGGCTGCAGTATAATATATATACATATACATACATATACATACACAGAAATATATATATATATACATATTTATGACTTCATTTCAGTATACTGCCTTCTCTATAGTGTCCTATACCTGGAACTCTTACCTACAAATATTTCCTGGTGAATGTGCCTTGGGCCTGATGTGCACACATTCTGGTTTTTAGGCTTGGCTAAGGCGGAAGATTCAGATGTCTTGTCGGCACAATTTCTCAAGTTGGTAGAGGACTTACAACCTATAATCTTTATCTTTAACTGGAACATGTCCTTTGAAAGGCTGCAGGTATTAACAATGAAATTGCCTGGAGCTGAGCTGTGAGCTCTAATGGCCCTTCAGTTTGGATAGTATTTTTTTCTTCTTATTTTTTTTTCTTTTTTTTGTTATAATCAAATATTTACTTTGAAAGCAAGAATCTTGGTCTTTTGGGGTTCTTACAAATCCAGAGAACTAAAACTAAGACCAGTGACCAATATTGAGAACTTTCTATCATGGAAAATGTGACCTCACACACCTAGCTAACTCGCTGTGGGAAAGGTCCGAGTGACTCCAACCATTTGTGAGTGATCTTGTGATCCTCTAAGCTCCCCAATGGCTACTGAAGACTATTGTCTTGGTTAGGGGAGGTTAATGGAAGCGTGATTACCACGATGTGCTTGCTTTGTGTCATCCCTAAAGCAATAAGCAGCAATGTCTTGGTCGTTTCCCTTTGCAAATACCAGTCCTCAGGAATGGTCAGGTCTTATCCTCAACGTTTAGAAGGAAATCAGTGGGAATGATTAAAGAAGAGTAGTGTGTATATTTGACAAGGTCATGTTGCCTTCCTGATGTACTTACTTTATTCTACCATTTTCTGAATATTATGTCCCTTCAATTATTTCCTAGGGTATATTTACCCATATAATAATAATTATAAAAAAGTTCATCCTGATTTAATTCCTGAGGAAACAGTGAAAACTCTTTGGGAGCATTAGGATTTGTGAAGATTATCAGCTGATGGGTAAGAGAATTCTGTACCACTTTCCTTTAGCTGAGAACTTAAGTACTTAAGATGAGTTTTATTAAGCCATTCAGTCCTGTCTGATTCTTTCTGACTCCATGGACTGCAGCATGCCAGGCTTGTTTCCATCACCAACTCATAGAGCCTGCTCAAACCCAACCCATCAAGTCAGTGATGCCATCCAAGCATTTCATCTTCTGCCCTTGCCCTCTCCTTCAGACTTCCATCTTTCTCAGCTTTAGGCTATATCCCAATGAGTCAGTTCTTCACATTAGGTGGCCAAAATATTCAAGTTCCCATTTTAGCACCAGCCCTTACAATCAATACTCAGGACTAATTTCCTTTAAAATTGACTCCTTTCATTTCCTTGCAATCCAAGGGACTCTCAAGAGTGTTCTCCAACACCACATTTAAATAGCATCAATCCTCTGAAGGTCAACTTTCTTTATAATCCATTTCCCACCTCTATACATAGCTTTGCCTAGAGTGACCTTTGCCTGCCTTATAATATGCTGTCTAGCCTGGTCATAACTTTCCTTCTAAGGAGAAAGCATATTTAAATTTCATGGCCAAAGGCATTATCTGGAGTGATTTGGGACCCTTTCCCTGAGTAGTTTCTCATTGTTTCCATTGTTTCCCCATATTTATGCCATGAAGTGCTGGGGGGACCAGATGCCATGATTCTCATTTGAATGTTGAGCTTTCAGTTATATTTTTGACTCCCCTTTTTCACTTTCCTCAAGAGGCTCTGTAGTTCTTTTCATGTTCTGCCATATGAATTGTGTCATCTGTGTATCTGAGATTACTGATATTTCTGCCAGCAAATTTGATTGCAAGCTCTGTTTCACTCAGTGTGGCATTTTGTATGATAAATTCTACAAGTAAGTTCAATAAAGAGGGTCACAATATACAGCCTTAACATACTCCTTTCCCAACTCAGAACCAGGCCGTTGTTCCATGTTCTTTTCTGCCTGTTGATTCTTGACCTGCATAGAGATTTCTCAGGAGCATAATAGTCTCTTGTTTGAAGAACTGCCCACGTTTTGTTGTGATCTACACAATCAAAATCTTTGGCATAGTCAAATAGGAGTAGATGCTTTCCTCTTGTTCTCTTGCTTTTTTGAGATCCAGCTGGTGTTGGCAATTTGATCACAGATTCTTCTGCCAGTTCTAAATCGAACTTCAACATCTGGAAGCTCATGGTTCATATTCTGTTGAAATTTGGGGAATTTTGAGCAGTACTTTGCAAGTGTGTGAGATGTGTGCAGTTAACATTAGTTTGTGCATTCTTTTGATTGCCTGCTTTTGCAGATGGAATGAAAACTGTTTCCAGTCTTCTGGACACAGCTGAGTCTTTTAAATCTGTTGGCTTGCGGAGGGAAGCACATTCACAACATTATCTTTTAGAATATGAAATAGCTCAACTGAATGCCATCACCTCCACAAGCTTTGTTGGTACTTATGCTTCCTAAGTCCTACTTGACTTCTCATTCCAGGACGTTTGCCTCTAGATGAGTGATCACACCATCGTGCTTAACTGGGTCATGAAGACCTTTTGTGCATAATTCATCTGTGTTTTCTTGCTACCTCTTCTTAATAGCTTCTGCTTCTGTTACATCTGTACCATTGATCTCCTTTACTGTGGCCTCTTTGCATGAAATTTCCCCTTGATTTCCCCAATTTTTTTGAAGAGATCTGTAGGCTTTCCCATTCTATTTATTTCCTCTTTTTTTTTTTTTTTGCAATGATAACAAAGGAAGGTTTTATTTATTATTATTTAGGTCTCTACATTCAAATATGTATAGCTTTTTTCCCCCTCTCTTCATTTAGCTTCTTTGCTCTGCTCAGGTCTTTGTAAGCTCTCCTCACTCTGCCATTTTGCATTTCCTTTTTCATGGGGATTGCCTTGATCAGCGCTTCCTGTACAATGTCACAAAACTCCACTTATAGCTCTTCAGGGATTCTGTCTATTAGAATCTCCTGAATCTATTTATCATTTCACTCTATAATCATAAGGGTTTTGACTTTACATGTAAAAATATATTAATTCCCTATTTCATGTAGGGAAATATTCACCCAAACTTTCATAAAAGAAATGCAGAGAACTCTATATGTTATTCAGGAAACACATAAAATATAGCTGTTCAGTGTTTGACTGTTTAGCTCAGATCTTTACTTTTGAGTCACTGAAAATTCTCTATATCATATGTACAAATCTGAACAAATGTCATATGTGATTAACTGAGATTTTATGTTTCATATGAGAACACTTCTCCCAAGATTTCAAATATGAAACACACTGAATTCCAAGTCTCATATCAGAAGACCTTCATTTAAACTTTCTTGATTGAAATGTAGAAATTTCATAGCTCAAGCATGAAAATCTGAGGGCAAATTCAATATTTCTTGGTGAAAAATTAATGAAAGCCTTTTAAAAGTTTAATAGTATACAGTATTTCAATAAGGAAAGATAGCACAAAGATTTTCAAATGAGAATATGAAAAAAAAGTTCATATTTCATGTGATAAAACCTGTGACCATGGTTTAATATGTGAAAATGACATTTTTGTATTTCCTGTCCAAGAATCTGCATCCAGATTGTCATAACTTGAACATGAAAAAATCCACATTTTATGCTGAAAATTTGGGGTCCATACTTTCATGTGGGACAATTCCGCATTTCAAGTTGGAAAAACTGTCCCCAGATTTGTATATGTGAATGAGAGAATTTTATATTTCATATTCCGAAATTTGCATCTAGATTTTCAAAAACTGTCAAAAAAACTTTGATATACTTCTACAAGTGTTTGTGATAGAAACCCTCTAAGAACTGAACACAGCAAAAACTATCTCAATTTAACAAAGACACACAAATTAAAACTACAGTGACCTATCTTCTTGCACCATTCCAAAAGGCCAACATTAAAAAGGAATCTACAACAGGGAACTGCCCTGCTGGTTCAGTGGCTGACACCATACCCTAATACAGGGATCCCAGGTTTGATCTTTGGTCATGGAAATAAATTCCACAAGCAGTGACTGAGGTTTGTGGCAACCAAATAAAAAATTAAACATATACAATCACATAATAATATATGAAGGAAATGGTATGGAGAAAAGAGAATCCTCCTGCACTCCTGCACTGCTGTTAGAAACATAAGTGAATACTGCCACAACGCTAAACAATATAGAATTTATTTAGATAACAAGGAATAAAATTATGATTTAACTCTACAATCCCATTACTTCACTTAAACTCAAAGGAAACCTTATATGCAAAATAGTTATGTATGCCAGTAACCACTGCAACACCATTTAGAGGAGCCAATAAAGGGAAGTAACCTCAGTGTCCCTCAGAAGAAGAATGGATAAAGAAGCTATGGTACATTGATAGGATAGAAAATTGCTCACCCATAAAAAGGAACAAAGTTGGGTTATTTGTAGAGGTCCAGATGAATCTAGAGCCTGTTACACATTGAAGTAATTAAGAAACAGAGCCATGTTGCATATCAGTGCATAAGTGGAATCTAGAAAAAATTGCTGAAAACTCATTTGGAAGTTAGAAAGAGATGCAGTCATAAAAAACAGACTTGTGGACACAGTGTGGGAAGGAGAGAACGGAATGAACTGAACAAATCGCACTGATGTATGTAAAATACCAAGTATGTAGTAGATAGCTTGTGCTATGGAGTGCTCTAGTGGAGTGGGTTGTGAGATAGAAGAGGAGGCCCAAGAGGGAGATGGGAAGAATGCTCAAAAGAGAGTCAGCTATATTTACTAATAACGGATTTATTTTGCTGGGCAGCAGACTCTAACACAATATTCCAATTAAGTCTTCTTCACATTTTAATCACTTTGCTTCAAGTGAGAACGAAAATCAGTCCTTGGCTGACTTGTGCAAGGACAAGCAGAAAGAAAAAAGAAACAACAACAACAACAACAAAAAGATACAGTTAAATGCAGAGCTAAGTTATCCAGAATACATTCAAACTATGCAATTGTCTCCTTTCACTTCATTAATTTCCCTTTGTTTCTAAAAGTAAAGAAGGGCTGTCTAAAAGTAAAATAAACATGTATGGTTATGTTTTCATAAATGGATGTCACCAATTTAAGAAACCATAAATCCATTCAAGTTTTAATAAGTAATAACAGACCTTTGACTTTCAGAACTATGCTAAATAGGAATTAGTAAACATAGATTAAAATTGAGGTGCTTCAAAAAAATCCCTTATATTTCAATTGTAGAATGTGTGCTACTGACTGGGAAAAATACACAGCCCAATAGTGGATAATTATGTTTTCTTCTTCAGTCCTTTCATTCTAAGATGGATTTAATCATGAGGAGCGACCTCTCAAGCATTGTAAAACAACAACAACAACAACAACAACAAACTTCTCTGAAGAAGGATAGCAGGATCCAGGTTTTACAGAAGTTTTGGTACAAAGATCAGGTATGTAGAATGTCAAAATATTATGGTTAACAAAATAAAAACTGGATACCTCATGTGAGTAAATTGATAAAATTTCTAATTGTGGAAAGATGCAAGAATCTGTGCTCCTTGAAAAAATTCTTTTTATAAGCACTATTCTTTCTGTCTCAAGTCAGTTCTTCAGGCAACACTCGTGGCAGCTGCAGTAACTAAGGATTTGATTGTGGGCAACGTGATTACACCAGGAGTTCCTCCAGATTTCCCATTTATGGATGAATACAATGGCTTATGATCTGATGACTGTAGCATCATTTGTTTACTGATGTGGCTGGTAAATTTGTGAGTTCACAGTGTGCTCTACTCTATACAAACTCAGAAAACGTTACTATCTGTAGAAAGATTCTTACACTCTCACAGAAGGCGCCTGTGTGCTTCTACCTCAACAGGGCATACAGAGGACCTAAAGTAATGTGAAAATATCTAGTATAGGTTTAGCACAAATCCTAGAGACAGGAGATGGAAAGCAAAATATAAATTTGAAGAACATGATCTGAAAAAGTTCAACATCAAGGAAGGGTAATATTCATATATACATGGTTATGTACCTACACTGACATGTTCAAACAGGCATATATACATATACTGCACATATATTTATCTCTACTCATGTATAGAAGCAGATACATGTATCCAAAGGTATGTGAATTTTCTCTGGAATATTCTCAAAAATAGTCTTTACATTAAGGCAGAACACAAGTCTTAGTATTTTAAGTCGTACCAAGTATATTCTCTGAAAACCAGAAGTGGAGCTAAAGTTAAAAATAGGTTACATCTTTGCAAATTTGTCAATGTATGGAAAATTAAGCACGATATTCCTGAAGAAACAATATTTCAAAGTGTAAGTCACAAGGTAAATTAGATGCAAATCATCAGATCCTTCAAAAGTACATACCTGCCGTTATTATACCTTCTGAAAAATATGTACTGCAACCTATAGACAGAAAAATCATATACCTAAAATGTTGACATATACATATGCATGTATATGAGTTTACATATATATATATATGGTTGCCCAGGTAGCACTAGTACTAAGGAACCTGCCTTCTAATGCAGAAGTCATAAGAGATGCAGGCTCGATCCATGAATTGAGATCTCCTGTAACTAAGCATGGTAAGCCGTACCAATTTCTTCACTTTGACAATACCTTTGACGGAGAATACAAGATGGTGACAGTCTGTGTGATAGAATAAAATGTTGACATATACATATGCATGTATATGAGTTTACATATATATATATATGGTTGCCCAGGTAGCACTAGTACTAAGGAACCTGCCTTCTAATGCAGAAGTCATAAGAGATGCAGGCTCGATCCATGAATTGAGATCTCCTGTAACTAAGCATGGTAAGCCGTACCAATTTCTTCACTTTGACAATACCTTTGACGGAGAATACAAGATGGTGACAGTCTGTGTGATAGAGTGTCAGACAGGAGTGTACTGACTTAGCACATGAAATACTGTTTGAATGGGTTCTCTCTCTCTGGGATCGAGAGAGAGTACACATTTTCCTTTCATGTGTTATCAATGACATGCCCAGCCAAAAGTTAGTTCACTCACTGACTTAACTTCGAACACACAATTGTTTCCGACTTTCTGACCCCATGAATCGCAACATCCCAGGACTCTTTGTCTGTCACCAACTCCCGGAGTTCACTCAGACTCACATCCATCACTTCAGTGATGCCATCCAGCCATCTCATTCTTGGTCATCCCCTTTTCCTCCTGCCCCCAAAGCCCCCCAGAATCAGAGTCTTTTCCAGTGAGTCAACTTTTCACATGAGGTGGCCAAAGTACTGAGGTTTCAGCTTTAGCATCATTACTTCCAAAGAAATCCCAGGGCTGATCTTCAGAATGGACTGGTTGGATCTCCTTGCAGTCCAAGGGACTCTCAAGAGTCTTCTCCAGCACTGCATTCCAAAAGTACCAATTCTTCAGCACTCAGCCTTCTTCACAGTCCAATTCTCACATCCATACATGACCACAGGAAAAACCATAGCCTTGACAAGACGGACCTTAGACAGTAAAGTAATGTCTCTGCTTTGAAATATACTATCTAGGTTGGTCGTAACTTTTCTTCCAAGGAGTAAGCATCTTTTAATTGCATGGCTGCAGTCACCATCTGCAGTGATTTTGGAGTGCCCCCAAATTAATTCTAACACTGTTTCATTGTTTTCCCATCTATTTCCCATAAAGGGATGGGACTGGATGTCATCATTTTTGTTTTCTGAATATTGAGCTTTAGGCCAACATTTTCACTCTCCAGTTTCACTTTTATCAAGAGGCTTTTTAGTTTCTCGTCACTTTCTGCCATTAGGGTGGTGTCATCTGCATATCTGAGATTATTGATATTTCTTTCAGCAATGTTGATTTCAGCTTGTGTTTCTTCCAGTCTAGGGCTTCTCATGATGTACTCTGCATATAAGTTAAATAAGCAAGGTGACAATGTACAGCCTTGATGTACTCCTTTACCTATTTGGAACCAGTCTGTTGTTGCTTGCCCAGTTCCGACTGCTTCTTCCTGATCTGCATAAAGATTTCTCAAGAGGCAGGTCAGCTAGTCTGGTATTCCAATCTCTTTCAGAATTTTCCACAGTTTGTTGTGATCCACACAGTCAAAGCCTTTGGCATAGTCACTAAGCAGAAATAGATGTTTTTCTGGAACTCTCTTGCTTTTTCTATGATCCACAAGATGTTGGCAATTTGATCTCTGGTTCCTCTGCCTTTTCTCAAACCAGCATGAACAGCAGGAAATTCATGGTTCACACATTGCTGAAGCCCGGCTTGGAGAATTTTGAGTATTACTTTACTAGCATCAGAGACAAGTGCAGTTGTGTGGTAGTTTGAGCATTCTTTGGCATTGTCTTTTTTGGAATTGGAATGAAAACTGACCTTTCCCAGGGCTGAGGCCACTGCTGAGTTTTCTAAATTTGCTGGCATATTGAGTGCAGCACTTTTACACCATCATCTTTCAGGATGTGAAACAGCTTAACTGGAGTTTCATCACCTCCACTAGCGATGCTTTCTAAGGCCCACTTGATTTCACATACAAAGATGTCTGGCTCAAGATTAGTGATCATACCATCAGGATTAGATTATCTAGGTCATGAAGATCTCTTTTGTACAGTTCTTCTGTGTATTCTTGCCACCTATTTTAATATCTTCTGCTTCTCATAGGTCCAGACCATTTCTGTGCTTTACTGAGCCCATCTTTGCATAAAATATTCTCTTGGTATCTCTAATTTTCTTGAAGAAATTTCTAGTCTTCCCCTTTCTGTTCTTTTCCTCTATTTCTTTGCATTGATTGCTGAGGAAAGCTTTCTTATGTCTTCTTGTTATTCCGTGGAACTCTGCATTCAGATGCTTATATCTTTCCTTTTTTCCTTTACTTTTTGCCTCTATTCTTTACACAGCTATTTGTAAGGCCTCCTCAGACAGCCATTTTGCTTTTTTTCATTTCATTTCCAGGGAGATGGTCTTTGTCCCTGTTTCCTGTACAATGTCATGAACCTCTGTCCATTGTTCATCATGCACTTTGTCTATCAGATCTAGTCCCTTAAATCTATCAAGTATAGTCCCTTAAATATATATTTCACTGTATAATGATAAGGGATTTTACTTAGGTTATATCTGAATTGCCTAGTGGTTTTCCCTAATGTCTTCAACTTATGTCTGAATTTGTCAAGAAGGAGTTCATGATCTGAGCCACAGTCAGCTTCCAGTCTTATTATTATTTTTTTTTTACTATATAGAGTTTCTCCATCTTTGGCTGCAAAGAGAGAATTCATCTGATTTCGGTGACTATCTACTGATGTCCATGTGTAGAGTCTTCTCTTGTGTTGTTGGAAGCGGATATTTGCTATGACCAGTGGATTCTCTTGGCAAAACTTTATGAGCCCTTGCCCTGCTCCATCCAGTACTCTAAGGCCAAATTTGCCTATTACTCCAAGTGTTTCTTGACTTTGCACATTTGCATTCCAGTCTCCTATAATGAAAAGGATATATTTTTTGTATATTAGTTCTCAAAGATCTTGTAGGTCTTCACAGAACCATTCTACTTCAGCTTCTTCAACTTTTGTGGTTGGGGCAAAGGCTTGGATTTCTGTTATATTGAGCGGGTTGCCTTGGAAATGAACAGAGATCATTCTTTCATTTTTGAGATTGTATCCAAGTACTGCATTTAAGGCTATTTTGTTGACCATGATGGCTACTCCATTTCTTCTAAGTGATTCTGGCCCACGGTAATAGATATAGTGGTCTTCTGAGTTAAATCCACCCTTTCAGTCAATTTTAGTTCACTGATGCCTAGAATGTTGACCTTCATGTTTATCACTTCCTATCTGACCACTTCCAATACACCTTTCTTGATGGACCTAACATTCCAGGTTCCTATGTAATACTGCTCTTTACAGCATCAGACCTTGCCTCTATCACCAGTCACAAACACAACTGTGTATTGTTTATGCTTTGTCTTCATATGTTTTTCTCTCTCTACAGTTATTTCTCCACTGATCTCCAGTAGCATGTTGGGCACTAACCATCCCAGGGAATTCCTCTTTCAGTATTCTATAATTTTGCATTTTCATACTGTTCATGGGGTTCTCAAAGCAAAACTGCTGAAGTGATTTGTCATTCCCTTTTCCAAGGACTACATTCAGTCAGACCTCTATCACCCGCCCATCTGGGGTCACTACATGGTATGGCTTAGTTCATTGAGTTAGATAAGGCTGAAGTCCATGTGACAAGACTGGCTAGTTTTCTGAGATTATGGTTTCAGCGTGTCTGCAATCTGATGCCCTCATAAGTGAAATCAGATCCTTAAGTGCCAGGAGCCTGTGTAAGGAATCCTGCCTATGACAAAGGTCATGAGAAAGGAAGCCTGACAAAACGCAAAGGTGTGATCCAGCTTTAGGGATTTCCCCTGGGTTTTTATGAACATGTATGGCCAAAAAAGAGAAAACAACAACAACAAGCAGAGTCAGCCTCACTTTATTATACTGTGCCTTCCACTCTTCTGACATTCTCTGGGAAAAAATTTACCTCAGGGCTTCAGTCTCCTTCATATGTAAGGAATGTTTCTGTTCAAATTATTTTGATGGCTCTCTAAAGTGCCTGACAGGTTCCCCGGGACTTTTGAATTGCTTACAGCCCCCAAACTGCAAGAGGCACAAAGTTTAAAGCATCTTAAAGATACAGAGCCTTTTTAAAAGAGATAAATTTAAATTGGTGATGGGTATTCACTGTTGACTCAATGATTGCTGCCAGGCCTCCATATTATTTATCTTTTAGGCCTGGGAAGATATTAATCAATGTAATCATGATGAAGTAATAGGGATATAGTAGTTTTGATGTTAGCCTCACTACACATTGGAGTTCATTACTTTTAACAATGTTATAAATCATTGTACTTCTTTTACTTGTTATAAATTGTTTTATCCTTGCTATGTAAGAGTGTAACTTTATTTAGTGCTTTCTGAGAGTGGCACTAGAATTTGGGAAGAACAACATTTTTAAGACAAGTCTTCTGAATGACAAACATTTATCAGAAAAAGGTCATAAAATGTTAATTGGCCTTCTGACCAGAAGATAATATAAATCTCCTAAGATTTGTGTATACAAATAAGTATGCAGAGAAAAAGCCTAGTCTTGATAAGAGTCAGGGCTGCTAATACTGCATAATTTTATACGACCGATTGATCTCTATGTACAATCAAAAAGTATAAAAATCCTTTTAAGCAATAAAGGATGAACCAGTTTCTCAGACCAGTTTTCTTGAACTTGTTTCTTGGAAATCTCCCCCACCACCCCCCACCCCCTTTGTCGGATCTCTCTCTCTCTTTTTTCCTCTCCCTCCTTCTACTTTTCCAGCTGAATTCCCATCTGGAGCAGGGAGGCTCGCCACATTTACTAACTTGCTGCGGCTTTTAAGTCCCATGAGAGAGGGAGCCCAAGGCTATTCAAATGAGCATTGATGGCCTAATCTAGATGGTGCCAACTTCTTGTCCTGAAGTTTTATTAGTTTCTTCCACAAACCAACTTATTCAGCATCTTTTCTCCACTAAATTTTCCTACTACACAATTTTCTCTTAATTTCTTTTATATTTCCAAATAAATAAGTTTTCCTCGCCACACTTTGCCACTTCGAGTTACCCTGGATTCACCGGGGCTGGGCCTCGGCACCAAAGAGTGTATTCAGAAAGTTACAACATTGATAACAATTTTTGCAAAGCAAATTTAAGAAACAAGAGGGGAAAAAGAGCTAGACTCATTTAAGTAGTGCAAAAAAAAAATTATTTCTTATATATATAAAAGTGTTTAAATAATAGATGTATGCATTTTATTTTAAAAACTATGAGTTAATAAACATAAATGTTTAGGGTATTGAAAAGGACTCACATTGTTAAAAGTTAAAGAAATCATGTAGAAATGACCTCAGATTTCGAAAAAAAAAAAGAAAGTTTGCTTTCTGTTGTCATTACAGTGTCAGATAGTCTGGAGTTGAAGCTTGTACTTGTCAAGTTTTACTATTGTCCCTCAACTGACGAGTCTCAGCATTAATTAAAGACTTATTCTGTTGAACCTCTCACTTCTAGGTAGGTTTATGCTTCTTTGTTTATATTGCCTTCTTTTATTTGAAAGCTTCTCCATATCTGGTTTTCAACATGAAACGAGGGTACAGTAGCCTCTTATTTGATCTCGCTTGCTCAGTGTTTTGCTGGTGAAGTGGGACACTGAAAACAAATGTCTCTGGGATATATGGGGGTACTTGAGGTGGATTAATCACATTGGGCTTGCCAGTGACAAACGTGACATGTCCTTCCTGGGTCCACCCTGCTCAGCCTCCCGGTTGATACATGAGGGCACTGTCCCAAGTGGGTTCTGTGTTTCATGCACTTCCTAGCCTGTCAGGCACTTAGCTACTTGGCAAGGGCACTAAATACGATTTACTCTTCAAAATCCAAAATCTCATGTCTGACTGAAGGGCAAGGCACAGTCTCAGGTGGGCCATGCCTCTTATACAGCTCTCTGGTCTCAACCACACAGTTGGCTACCTGTGACAGAGCACACAGTCTCAGGTGTGCCATGTGTCTCCTCAAGGTAGCTGACCCCAGGCTGCCATAATCCTGGCCTATGTGAACTGTCCATGAACCCAGGAATTCATTATTAGCCAGCATAGACTTGGTAGGAGATGTCTCTAGGACCAAGATAACACAAACCCATTTCCTTCTGCCTCTGGCAATTGTACACATTCCTCTCTATCTCCGTGGAAGAAAGGGTCTTTAATGGAACCTGGCATGGTCTCCTTTTGTATTTTCTAGTGCACAGTCTCTATTCTATGAGTGTGCCATGGTTCACTATGTAGCCTTAAAGCCTTCTTGTAGGAAAAGCCCTTTCTAAAATGGCTATCTTTAGTGTTCTCATGGTTTATATTTCTTTGTCACCTTCACTACATCAGATTGTCCTCAGGGCACTAAATTGTGGTTCTAATCATAGTGTGTATAATACATCACAGGCCATCCTCCCAGGCCTCATGTATGCCAGTGGACAGAAGAATCTGAGCCACTTCTTGGCTAGTAATTGCATTTTTGCATAATTTGTGCTTTTGTTCCTCTTCCCCTTTGTTGTTGTTGTTGTTTTTGTTGTTTTGTGTGTGTGTGTGTGTGTGTGTGCATGTTTTCCCACTGAAACCTATGGGAAAAGCTTTCCTATCTTGTGTTAACTTTTCTTCTTTACAACTCCTTCTGCAAGGGGGGTCTTGATCCCTAAAAACTTTTCTGTCCTTAGCTCTCTTATTTTATCTTACCTCCTTTTAAGAGATGGGTTTCCCTTTCTTGGTTTCTAGGACCCATCAATATTATTCAAATTAATTTCTGGAAGGTGTTCCATGTGCAGTCGATCCTTTGATGGATTTGTGTGGGAGAAAGTAAACACGTGGTCATTTAAATTCTGCCAAGTAGGAGGTATTGTCATTTTGATTTAGAATCCAGTTGCAGGCTCTCATTCCCCATCTCCTGGAAAAAACTTGAATAAAGAGCCTGTTTGTGAAAAAAGAAATAAAGATGTTTCAGAAGCAATGATGCAAGCAAACATTACTTCACTTGGTAATGAGAAATAAATTTGGAGATAGTATCAGGTCTGAAAGCACAAAAAATGTCATTGGAAGCAGATCCAGGCTTAGAAAGTAAGGTGACAACTGTCCAGGTCATGCATAGGAAGGATCCTCACCTCTAGTTGAAAGTTGTGTGCTGAGAAGAAAGGAAGAAGATTTGAGAGGCCTCCTTGCTGACATTTTTGGAAAGAAATGAAACATTTTAATTCTCAGTGCTTAAGATCACAAAGTACTACATATACAGCTTTACTCTTTTTATTTCTCTAAACGTTTACAACCAGTGAATCCTAAAGAAATCAACTGTGAATATTCACGGGAAGGGGTGATGTTGAAGATGAAGCTCCAAAATTTTGGCCACCTGATGCTAAGAGCTGACTCATTGGAAAGGACTCTGATACTGGAAAAGATAGAAGACAAGAGAAGGGGATGACAGAGGAAAAAATGGATGCATGGCGTCACTGACTAAATAGTCATGAGTTTGAGCAACCTCTGGGAAACAGTGAAAGACAGGGAATCCTGGTGTGCTAAGGTTCATTGGGTCTCAAAGAATCAAAAAGGGCTGAGTGACTGAAAAACAGCAAACATTTCCAACATTTAGTGTGACAGGATTCTTGAGTTAACATAAATAAATGAATGAACAAATAAATAAATGTTCTTATACACCTGTGGCAGATTCATATCAATGTATGGCAAATCCAAAATGGTATTGTAAAATAAAAAATAAATAAATAAAAATTGATGTTTTCTTGCTTTTTGTTGTTTCAGACACCCTGAGTAGAAGATCATGACTTTTTAAAAAATCTTTTCAGTTTTATTGAAATATTAATAAAATTGACAGGTAAAAGAGTTGTCTTAAAGGTCAACATTCAGAAAACGAAGATCATGGCATCTGGTCCAATCACTTCATGGGAAATAGATGGGGGAACAGTGTCAGACCTTTTTTTTTTTTTTTT
>SJYC01000348.1:0-14717 GCA_006408675.1 Madoqua kirkii
GTTCAGGTTATGAATGTAAAACCATTATCACAATACCTTTACAAAGAACCTAGATTTATCCTTTAGTAGTTTAATAGTTATTTATCCTTTAATAGTATATTTCAAGAAATACTAGACATGAAGATGGAAAAGAGTTCCTGGTCTTTCCACTATACTAACATTCAGAGTAACTCTTGGAAAGCAGAGGTCAAATTATAAATTAAATGGTTCCAGTTTTGTGAGGATGGACAGATCATGAAACTAAACTACTTTGGGAATGTTTTTATAAGGAGCTATAGTGGTATCATTAAGACAATAGCCAGTTATTCAAGTGTAAAAATTATTGTGTGGCTGCTGGCATAGGCTTTCTGGAGGAACGTGATTAAGGTACCTAACTGAACAATGTTGGGCTGTACTTCAGTCTGTCTACTTGTATTTCTAATCATTCAAAGAATCAGCAATCTCTAGCAGGCTAAAAATATTCCGCTGGTTCTTACAAAATGCAGTGTGTTAAGGACTGACCTTAGATTAAGCTGGAAGCATTTCCATGGTGAGTATAGCAGATGGCACTGGGGTGCAGCACTCATGATCTTATGGAGCTGCTCAAGGAAGCTAGTCCACAATGTCTGGAGGAATAGGCAGATGCTCAGCCTTCACTCTTCTGTCCTCCCAGTGAAACTCCAGGCATTTTGGCAAAAAGATCTCAACAGCTGAGATTTATATTCTTAGAACATCTTTTGGTGGTGACCAGGTGATCCTTGAGAGCACCATGAGGCTGTCGCGCCTAGACAGTCCTGGCCTGGAACTTTAAGAAACCGAGGGGAGTTAAGAAACTGCATCTCCATCTCAGTGAAACTAGAAAAAAATAATCAATTTTTTTTTAAAAAAGGAAACCGCCTCCCCCTGGGAGAAGCACAGCACCCTCCTTGTCGCTGGACACCCTCCATGCATTGCACTCTGGAGCATTTGAAGCTTGCTGATATTTGCAGTCAGTCAAGGTGCCAGTGGTCTAGGAAAGCCTTCCTTCTGATTCTGTGATTTGATTTAAAATTTTTATTGCGATATAGTTGATTTCCAATGTCATGTTAGTTTCAGGTATACAGCAAAGTGAATCAGTTATACATACACGTGTATCTACTCCTTTTTTTTAAATAGATTGTTTCCCCATATAGGCCTTTAACAGAGTATTGAGTAGAGTTCCCTGTGCTACACAGTAGGTTCTTATTAGTTATCTATTTTATATATATAATGTCAATCCCCATCTCCCAATTCATCCCTTTGCACTGATTCTGTGATTCCATAAACTGGTAACAGCTTTTTGTCATGTGAAGCTGCATAGTGCATGGTGACTGAGGTGTCTTGGTAGACTGCCCCTGTCCTAATGAGTTCTTCTAACAGTTAACAGTGCAGAGAGTGGAGGTATGGCCTGTGATTTTCCAGAGGTTTCTAATCAGTGGTAAATAAGGTTTTCCTTCCGGGTGCATTTGTCACATTTCCATCTCTGCCTGCCTTTTCCTGTAGGAACGGAAGTTTGTAGGTGGATCTGGTCAAGTAAGCGAACGGATAATGCAACTCCTAGGGGACAGGGTGAAACTGAGGAGTCCTGTCACCTATGTTGACCAGTCAAGTGAAAACATCACCATAGAGACCTTGAATCGTGAACTTTATGAGGTAATTCAGTTTTGTCAAAAGAAATGTGCATATGGGAATTCCCTGATGGTCCAGTGGTTAAGACTTGGGGGCACAAGTTCCATCCCCTGGTTAGAGAACTAAGATCCTGCCTGCCTCACGGTGTGACCCATAAATACATAAAATTTAAAGAGCTTATATTAAGTAGGTCTCTGATAGCCTGGTGGCTCAGATGGTGAAGAAGCTGTCTGCAGTGCAAGAGACCTGGGTTTGATCCCTGGGTGTGGAGGATACCCTGGAGAAGGGAATGGCCACCCACTCCAGTATGCTCACCTGGAGGATTCCACGGACAGAGGAGCCTGGCGGGCTCGCAAAGAGTCAGTCACGACTCAGTGACTAACATGTTTCTGTCTTCTGCAGCTTCTAACCAAATATAATCCAAGCAGTGGCATGATTGATGCTGGCAGGTTTCTGACTCAGTCTTTCAAATTATTAGCCTTAGTTGATGTGCCCTGTTCTGTGTTGTTGCCTCATAGTGGTTTCATATTGTACATTGTAACTGCTTAGTGTCTCTCAAAATGATAAACGTGATGTTTCATGTCCCCTGAAAAGACTGTGATTCACATTTTAGATGGTATTTTGTATCTGTTTGTTTCAGTGCCGATATGTCATTAGCGCCATCCCACCAACTTTGACTGCCAAGATACACTTTAGACCAGAGCTTCCATCAGAGCGAAACCAGCTGATACAGCGTCTTCCAATGGGGGCTATCATTAAGTGCATGATGTATTACAAGGAGGCCTTTTGGAAGAAAAAGGGTAGGCTGTGTTTATTCATGTTTAAATTGTATTAAGAAGACTGCACTCTTTTTTAGGAACATATCAGTTCAGTTCAGTAGGAACATATACTACACACTGAACGGAAAAAGATGTGTTTCCAGTTGGTAGAGAAAGGATCAGAAATCTTAGTCTGTCCATCTCTACATAGTCCCCAGCAACACAAAATGGCCCCAAGAGTGCTTGCTGGCAGTGAGAGTGAAACCAGCTGATACAGCGTCTTCCAATGGGGGCTATCATTAAGTGCATGATGTATTACAAGGAGGCCTTTTGGAAGAAAAAGGGTAGGCTGTGTTTATTCATGTTTAAATTGTATTAAGAAGACTGCACTCTTTTTTAGGAACATATCAGTTCAGTTCAGTAGGAACATATACTACACACTGAACGGAAAAAGATGTGTTTCCAGTTGGTAGAGAAAGGATCAGAAATCTTAGTCTGTCCATCTCTACATAGTCCCCAGCAACACAAAATGGCCCCAAGAGTGCTTGCTGGCAGTGAGAGGCAAGGAAGCAGGCCCTCCAGTTGCGGGGCCACGTTGCCCAGGCCCCTGGCATATGTCTCACCGCTTCCTCTTCATGAGCAGAGTGAGACAAAGGACCACCGTCAAAGAGTGCTCCTTTGAAGTCACACATTCCTGGGCCCCACTTGCTTACTAGCTGTGTTGCCTCAGGTGACACTTCACCTCTCAGCCTCAACCTCTGTATAAAATTATAACAATGAGACTTCCTGTCGGGGTGTTGGCATGAGGCAGGGTCTGGGCGGATATGATGTCGGTTGTTGCTAAGCTTTCATCTCATACTAAAAGGATTCCTTCTTGCCACTTCTCTCCTGGTTTCCCAGAGACGATTCCTTCTAACACACCCTACTATTTCTTGTGTATTCCACAACCCAAGGCCATCTTACAATTTTACTCATACATTGATCATACCTGACCTTTATGTAAAGGTCATCAAGATGGGTCATTTTCTAATGTGTCTGGGTGACCAAACATCCTTGTTTAATCAGTGAGTGTATTTAATGGGAAAGAACTTCTAGAATCAGGGCAAAGACCAATAGTTTAAGTTTTGCCTTCCTTTTAGCGAAATAGTTATATATATATATATACTTTAAAATGTCCTTCCTAAATCCCTGATGAAGTTTCTCAATCTCTTATTATTTTTCTTCCGGTTAAGATTATTGTGGCTGTATGATCATCGAAGATGAGGAAGCTCCAATTTCAATAACGCTGGATGATACCAAGCCAGATGGATCACTGCCTGCTATCATGGGGTAGGTGAGACCTGGATGTTCTGCATTTTGCAAACTATGTTGTTGTCTTGGTGTGAGAACTGGCAGAGCATGTTGTTTTGGACTCAAGCTCAAGCAACACTAAGTAACCCTATAGACAACATATCATGTTTTCATGCATGGTAATATTAGACCATAGAGTATGTGGCACGAGAACACTGGGAAACTTCACTAAAGTGAACACCACTTTGAACTTGTGTCCGTCGATTTCTTTCCTCCATGAAACTTACATGTGGAGGACAAGAGTGAAAAATACAGCTAGACAGATGGCATGGTAGACCACTTTGCCTACAGAATGTTTATAGCCATTCTGGAACGAGAACTATTTTGTCCTGTAAAACCTTCCAAAGGTATGTTTTCTGGGCTCTAGTCCTCTCTCCACTCTAGACAGCACTACATAGCAAACGTTAATATTTTAATTGTTGGAATTCCCTGGTGGTCCAGTGGTTAGGACTCCAAGCTCTCAATGCCAAGGGCCCAGATCTGATCTCTGGTCAGGAAACTAAGATCCCACAAGCCATGTGGCATGGCCAAAAGAAAAGAAAAGAAAAATCTGTTCACTGTTACCCTGGGAGATAAGATGAATGAGCAATGAAGTGCAGTTTGAAGGAGAGTCAGCCAGGCCTTGAATGTAGGGCACTTTTTCCAGTAAGTCACTCCATGGCTGCGCTCCATGAGGAATGATGCCGGGGCAAGGTTCTGTGTCTGGAGGAGTAACTCTTTTCCTCTCCTGCCTCACACAGCTGTTCTGCCCTCTGGAGACTAGGGGTCCAGAGAGGGAATCGGAGCTCCCACAAAGAAATTTCCAAGGAGTGTCATAGCTTCCCAGTTGTCAGACATTGTAGTCCTCCTCAAAGCAGTACCAACAAAAGGGCTATTTATTCTAGCACATTGAATAAAAGAGCACAGCTTCTCTAGCAGTCAAGTGACTTTTGGAGACCATTGGTTTTCCCCTGTGCCCCAGGAGAGTTAAGCTCATGTGCATTGTGTCATTGAAGGGAAATTACAAAATCAAAAGGTGCACACCCATGACCCTAGGGACTTAGAAAGCAGACTCTGCTACTGGACTGCCAGCAAAACATTTTCTAACCACTACTCTCGCTGTAAGATGTAAGAAAGTGCACCAGCCTCCCTGGCAAGGGCAGGTGCTCGTAATGTAAAGATTATAGGAACATTGTACCCTATTCATCTCTGACCCCACTGCTCAAGAAAATACATAGATTGTTTGGGGAGTTTGCCATCCCTTTTTATGTGCCAAAGAAAAGCAAGAAGTTGAGACAGAGGTTTCTGGAAACTACTGATCAAGACCTATCTGACTGTAGATGAAAGAATATTGATGTTTTTCTTGCCCTGGGAATGAAATACTGTGGCATCTGCTGTTCTGGGCTTTCTTTAGCTTTATTAACAAGGATATGGGCTTCCCTGGTAGCTCAGACGGTAAAAAGTCTCCACTTGCAATGTGGGAGACCTGGGTTCGATCCCTGGGTAGGGAAGATCCCCTGGAAGAAGACATGGCAACCCACTTTAGTATTCTTGCCTGGAAAATCCCCAAAGACAGCGAAGCCTGGCAAGCTACAGTCCACGGGTCACAAGGAGTTGGACACAACTGAGTGACTAAGCACAGCACAGCAACAAGGACATGGATTGCAGAAGCCTTCTAGATGGTAATGGGTTTATTTATGCAGCTCCTGCAGTCCATGGGTCCCAAAGAGTCGGGCACAACTGAGCAACTAACACTTACACTTAGACAGTGATATTCTAATCTGTTTTATCTGGACAATTGCTTCCACCCTGTTCTTGCATTGAAGCTATATTGCCTCCGCCCTGCTCTTTGCTCTAGGCAATGAAAGCCTTGAAGATAGGGATGCTGTAATTGCCCAGCACTGTGTGTGATAACTACTTGCCTTTGGAAACTAAAAGGACCTTGTACTTTAGAGCTGTGAAATGTTCCCACCCCAAAGCCAGGGTGTGTAATTTCCCCAATAAAACACCAAAGAAAGTTGGATGATAATTGTCCATTCTTACAGTTAGATCAGGACTTGAGATTTGACAGACAGAGCCAACACTCACTGCCCTTTAGAAAAGGAACTGTGAAAAGCACCCAGGATCTAAAAGGCTTTCAGATAGATCATTTAGTCTTCTATCAGCTATTTGGTGATTTTCACTGAAATACCACATACGATTATTGCATAAACCTAAAATTTAACTAAAATAATTATTACTATGGCTTCCCAGGTGGTGCAGTGGTAAAGAACCTGCCTGCCAGTGCAAGAGATGTAAGAGATCTGGGTTTGATCCCTGGGTCGAGAAGATCCCTTGGAGGAGGGTATGCAACCCATTCATGTTCTTGCCAGAGGAGCCGGGTGGGCTACGGTCCACAGGGTCACAAAGAGTCAGACATGACTGAGGTGACTTAGTAGCTAGCACCTTACCAGCAAGCCACAGTATCATGACTATATCTCCCAGAGTTCAATGCTTCAAATTTCTTAAACATTCCACAGCTTCCTCTGAAATACTCTTCTCTGGGTGAACACAAATGTATTTTATATCTTTGCTTCCCAGAATGATCTCAAATAACAACTCTAAAGGAATGGTCAATCAAACTGAGGAACAGTTTAACTGGGGGAGAGGGAATTGAGGGAGAGGACAAAATTTGTCTTCATCCCTTGCATTTTCAGTCTTGATCTACTTGTCTTTGTCTAGAACAACAACAACAAAAAATACAATTTTAAAACTTTTCTTAAATGGAGAAATGACTCCATTGTCCTTTAGCTCATTTGGATTTTTTGGCAAGCTTTCTAATCATAGTATAGCTAAGGATTTCTTGTTACAATTCCATTGTTTAAGATATACATGCAGTTAATAATAGCATAATAAGTAGAATCACTGCAGATGGTGACTGCAGCCATGAAATTAAGACACTTACTCCTTGGAAGGAAAGTTATGACCAACCTAGATAGCATATTGAAAAGCAGAGACATTACTTTGCCAACAAAGGTCCGTCTAGTCAAGGCTATGGTTTTTCCAGTGGTCATGTATGGATGTGAGAGTTGGACTGTGAAGAAAGCTGAGCATCGAAGAATTGATGCTTTTGAACTGTGGTGTTGGAGAAGACTCTTGAGAGTCTTTTGGACTGCAAGGAGATCCAACCAGTCCATTCTGAAGGAGATCAGCCCTGGGATTTCTTTGGAGGGAATGATGCTAAAGTTGAAACTCCAGTACTTCGGCCACCTCATGGGAAGAGTTGACTCATCGGAAAAGACTCTGATGCTGGGAGGGATTGGGAGCAGGAGGAGAAGGGGACGACAGAGGTTGAGATGGCTGGATGACATCACTGACTCAATGGACGTGAGTCTGAGTGAACTCCGGGAGTTGGTGATGGATAGGGAGGCCTAGCGTGCTGTGATTCATGGGGTCACAAAGAATTGGACATGACTGAGGGACTGAACTGAACTGAACTGAATAAGTAGAATCTACTTGATCAGAGGGAAGCAGACAGATCATAACTGAGTTTTACTGAGTCACTGAATTTGAGGACTGTGCTAGACTGGTTGCCCAGGAAGTCCACTTGGAGGTGGAGATTTGGGTTTCGGAGGTTCATCGGGAATTGCTCTGTGGCCTGCTGCCTGGGCTTCCCGGGTGGCGCTAGTGGTAAAGAAGCAGCCTGTCAGTGCAGGAGATGCGACAGATGGGGGTTCGATCCCTGGGTTGGGGAGATCCCCTGGAGGAGGGAATGTCAACCCACTCCAGTATTCTTGCCTGGAGAATCCCATGGACAGAGGAGCCTGACAGGCTAGAGTTCATAGGGTCGCACAGAGTCGGACACGACTGAAGTGACTGAGCACACAGACACATACTGCCTGTGGGGGCGGGAAGGAGTCAGGATTGGGCAGAGGAACGGTTGGGCTCCAGTGTTGTCCCAACAGAGGCCTCAAAGTAAGGGTTGCCTTTCAGAGGTGTCTGCACTGGGTGTCTGCACTGTGCAGTAGGTTCTGGTACCCATTGCACTCTGGCATTCATTCTGAGAAGGGATGGGACCTTTCACCAGGCAATTCTCTGCTGCAGAGTGTAATTGCTAGGGAGGGGTTTGGCTGTTAGCTGAGGGTGATGAGTGTTTGGTCCTGAAGAGGAATCTGGGTGGCCCACCATGGCATCCACTTCAGGCACTTTATTTATTTATTTTTTTGGCCATGCCTTTGCCATGTGGGATCTTAAGTCCCTGACCAAGGATTGAACCCATGCCCCCTGCAGTGGAAGCTCGGAGTCCTAACTTCTGCACCACCAGGGAATTCCCAACAAGCACTTTTTGATATTTGTTTTTCCAGCTTTTATCAAGTAACTTGACAGATGGCAACAGTCATTACCAGGCTCATCATTTAACTCAACATTAATTCATCTACATAGTCAATTTCCTATTGTATGCCAAGAACTGTACTGAACGTTGGCTATAAAATATTGAGTAGGTAGTGATCTATTGTTTAGGAGCCCACCCCTGGCAGAGGTTTTGGACCCAGAAGCAGATGAGGACAGCTTGGCATTTGCTCTAGTATATGGAAATAACGGGAGAGTGTATTAGTGCTGAGTACAGTAAGTCCCCTACGTACACACCTTCAAGTTGTGAACTTTCAAAGATACAAACGTGGGTGCAAGCCCCATATGCCAGCTGTTGTACTATACTCCTGCACTTTTCTAGGTACTATACTGTAAGTGTTTATTTCTGTGTTTGTTTTTTATATATTATTTGTGTGAAAAATATTATAAGCCTGCTTCCTTTGTAGCTCAGTTGGTAAAGAATCTGCCTGCAGTGAGGGAGACCCAGGTTCGATCCCTGGGTTGGGAAGATCCCCTGGAGAAGGAAATGGCAACCCACTCCAGTATCCTTGCCTGGAAAATCTTATGGACAGAGGAGCCTGATGGGCTGCAGTCCATGGGGTCGCAAAGAGATAGGCACGTCTGAGTGACTAACACTTACTTGTTATTATTATTAGATTTGTTATTATTATTAGAGTATAGTACTATATAACTGATTATATTAGTTGGGTACCTAGCCTAACTATGTTGGACTTATGAAAAAATTGGATTTACAGATGCATTCTTGGAATAGAACTTGCTTGTATTTAGGGTATTACTGTAGATATAGGCAAGAACACTTTAAAAAGAGGCAACTTTTAAGATAAACCACTGTCACCTGGAAACTTATGTACACCTGTGGCGGATTCATGTTAATGTATGGCAAAACCAATACAGTATTGTAAAGTAAAAATAAATAAATTAATTAATTAAAAAATCATTCAAATGTAATTTCTCTCTCCAGCTTCATCCTCGCTCGAAAAGCTGACCGCCTTGCTAAAGTGCATAAAGATATAAGGTAAGAATTTACATCTGAAACATGTAAAAGGTTAGCTTTATATTGTGCTTGTTGCACTAACAATAGTATAATAACATTATGAAAAATGCAATAATTTGTTAATCTCAAAATCCCAACAATTCAACCTTTTTGTATTTTGCTAGCCCCCCTTTTGACTCACTCCTGCCCACGTGCATATATTAATTTAGTTTTACATCTCTGTGTTTGTTTTACAGGGGTTGAAAGATAGGGTTTGTCAGTAAGATGGATGGAGAAAAATCATTAAAAAAGTGTTAGCTCTGAATAAAGCTTAAGAGGCCAAGTCCCAATGACCTTTATTCCATCTCCAAGGTTCTCCAACATGTACTTTTTTCTGAAAAGCAGATCCATACATAGGTGTTCAAACCTATTGCACATTTGTTAGCAAGGTGATGTCTCGGCTTTTTAATATACCATCTAGGTTTGTCATAATTTCCCTTCTAAGGTGCAAGCGTCTTTTAGTTTCATGGCTGCAATCACCATCCACAGTGATTTTGCAGTCCAAGAAAATAAAATCTGTCAACTACTTCCACTTTTTCCCCTTCTACTTGTCATGAAGTGGTGGGACCAAATGCCGTAGTCTTAGTAGTTGTTTGAATGTTGAGTTTCAGGTCAGCTTTTTCACTGTCCTCTTTGACCCTCATGAAGAGGCTCTTTAGTTCCTCTTCATTTTCTGCCATTAGAGTGGTATCATCTGCATATCTGAGGGTGTTGATGTTTCTCCTGGCAGTTTTGGTTTCAGCTTGGGATTCATCCAGTCCAGCATTATGCATGATGTACTCTGCATATAAGTTAAATAAACAGGGTGACAGTACACAGCCTTATCATACTCCTTTCCCAGTTTGGAACCAGTCCATTGTTCCATGTCTGGTTCTAACTGCTGCTTCTTGTCCTACTCACAGGTTTCTCAGGAGACAGGTAAGGTGGTCTGTTATTCCATCTCTTTAAGAATTTTCTACAGTTTGTTGTGATCCACATAGTCAAAGGCTTTAGTGGAGTCGATGAAGCAGATGTTTTTCTGGAATTCCCTTGCTTTCTCTATGATCCAGCAGATGTTGGCAATTTGATTTCTGGTTCCCCTGCCTTTTCTAAATCCAGCTTGTATATCTGGAAATTCTCAGTTCATGTACTACTGTAGACTAGCTTGAAGGGTTTTGAGCATAACCTTAGTAGCATGTGAAATGAGTGCAATTGTATGATAGTTTGAACATTCTTTGGCATTACCTTTCTTTGGGATTGGAATGAAAAATGACTTTTTCCAGGCCTGTGGTCACTGCTGTTTTCCAAATTTGCTGGCATATTAAGAGCAGCACTTTAACAGCATCATCTTTTAGGTTTTGAAATAGCTCAGCTGGAATTCCATCACTTCCACTAGCTTTGTTCATAGCAGTGCTTCCTAAGGCCCACTTGACTTCACACTCCAGGATGTCTAGCTCTAGTTGAGTGACCACATCATCATGGTTATCTGGGCCATTAAGGCCTTTTTTGTGTAATTCTTCTGTGTATTCTTACCACCTATTCTTAATCTCTTCTGCTTCAGTTAGGTCCTTACCATTTCTGTCATTTATCGTGCCCATCCTTGCCTGAAATATTCCTTTGGTGTCTCCAGTTTTCTTGAAGAGATATCTAGTCTTTTCCATTCTGTTGTTTTCCTCTATTTTTGCATTGTTCATTTAAGAAGACCTTATCTCTCTTTGTTATTCTCTGGAACTCTGCATTCAGTTGGGTATATCTTTCCCTTTCTCACTTGCCTTTCACTTTTCTTCTTTCCTCAGCTATTTGTAAAGTTTCCAGAGACAACCACTTTGCCTTCTTGCATTTCTTTTTCTTGGGGATGGATTTGGTTACTGCCTCCTGTCCAATGTTACAAACTTCTGTCCATAGTTGTTCAGGCACTTTGCCTACTGGATCTAATCCCTTGAATCTATTCATAACCTCCATTGTATAATCATACGAGATTTGATTTAGATCATACCTGAATGGCCTAGTGGTTTTCCCTAGTTTCTTCAATTTAAGTCTGATTTTTGCAATAAGGAGCTCATGATCTGAGCCATAGTCAGATCTGGTCTTGTTTTTGCTGACTGCATAGAGCTTCTCCATCTCTGGCTGCAAAGAATATAATTAATCTGATTACATCTGGTGAGGTCCATTCTTAGAGTCATCTCTTGTATTGGTGGAAAAGGGTGTTTGCTATAACCAGTATGTTCTCTTGACAAAATTCTGTTAGCCTTTGTACTGCTTCCTTTTGTACTCCAAAGGCCAATCTTTCCTGTTACTCCAGGTATCTCTTCACTTCCTACTTTTGCATTCCAACCCCCACATGATGAAAATGACATCTTTTCTTGGTGTTAGTTCTAGAAGATCATGTAGGTCTTCATGGAACTATTCCTTTTTCAGCATTACTGCTTGGGTCATAGACTTACTGTGATTAGATTATTGTGATGTTGAATGGTTTGCCTTGGAAACAAACTAAGATCATTCCGTCATTTTTGAGATTGCACCCAAGTACTGCATTTCCGACTCTTTTGTTGACTATAAGGGGTATTCCATTTCTTTGAAGGGATTCTTGCCCACAGTAGTTGATATGATGGTCATCTGAATTAAATTCGCCCATTCCTGTCCATTTTAGTTCACTGATTCCTAAGATGTTGATGTTCACTCTTGCCATCTCCTGCTTCACCACATCCAATTTACCTTGATTCATGCACCTAACATTCCAGGTTCCTATGTAATATTGTTCTTTACAGCATCGGACTTTAGTTTCACCACCAGATACATCCACAGCTGAGCATCATTTCTGCTTTGGACCAGCTGCTTCTTTCATTCTTTCTGGAGATATTAGTAACTGCCCTCTAATCTTCTCCAGTAGCATATTGGACACCTTCCATCCTGGGGGGGCTTATCTGCTGGTGTCATATCTTTTTGCCTTTTCATACTATTCATGGGGTTCTCACAGTCAAAATACTGGAGTGGTTTGCCATTCCCTCTTCCAGTGGACCACATTGTCTCAAACTCTTCATTATGACCCTTCCTTCTTGGGTGGCCCTGCACAATATGGCTCATAGCTTCACTGAGTTATGCAAACCCTTTCATTACGACAGGGATAACCCTAAATCCTTTGTTAGCTTTTGAAGAGGGTGTGCATGCAAAGATATACTTCTCTCTGCAGTTGATTTAAAAATTAAGCAGCAAATCAACTAGCAGAACTTGCTTTGAGAGTTACTTTGATGACTTTGCAAGTTAGGGAAAGGCCGCAGACGTTCCCACATTTGCACATGAGTTTGTTTATTTGAGAAACCATGAGATTTGATGTCAAGAAAGGGGAACTATTTTAGTGTCTGCCTACTCACTCAATAGAGGAAGAAATTGGGGGTCTGGCGATGGGGAATGATTTGTTCAAGGCTCCATAGCCAGCTTGTGACAAAGTCACGAATAGCATCTAATGTGTATTATTTTTCATTATGTCATACTAAGCTTGACATTTTCTTTTGGATTTCCTGCCTTCCCTCCTTATTAATAGTAAAATAAATACCAGCCTGGATGTAGACATTTGGTTTTGATTCCACATAGTGGCTAAACTTTCAAAAGTTTTTATAAGCCAAAACCACTTAGAATTCTGAATGTCATTGACTCGAGTAATAGTTCCAAGAATGAACTGCGTCAACATTTCCAAAAAGATGTTTGGAAAATATATTTTTTCTGAGGCTGATAGATTATGATTTGGTAGGTTAGGGGTGGGGCCTGAGTATGTGCATATTTTAACAAGCCTTTTGAGTAATTGTGATGAGCAGCCAGGTTTAGAAACCAGTAGGTGTGTCCAGCTTGCACAATGACTTCTTTTATACATCATTTAAAGTATGTTCTGTTATTTTTAGAGCTCAGCTAAGCAACCAGTGCATTGTTGTACCATCCTTATCTTATATAACTTTTCTAAAAATTTTTTATATTAATAGGAGGAAGGGATGGAGAAGATAATTTCCTACGTGTTCATTAGAACTCATCATTGACTTATTTAATAATGTGAAATACAGTCAATAATGACAAATTTCTATGATAACTGGTTTACTGTTCTTGAATAAACAGAGTAGTTTGATTACATTTTAGAGTTCACTCTGTTTTAACAAAGATGTTATTACATGTACCTAAAGTAAGTGAAGCATTGTTGAGTTTTCAGGATAATGATGGTCAATATTTTTGTTTTCTTATTGACTCAGAATGTCAGAATTATTTCTTGTAACACTCATGTGAAGTAGGTAAGAATCAGTCATATCACAGAGTAGAGAAGAGGGTACCACACTGGACTGAGGATGGATTTTGATTCAGTAAATTTTTATTGAGTGCTTACTACAGGTGGGATGCTCAGGAGAGTAGACTCTTGACCCTGCCATTAATGAGCTGAGTGATTTGAGCTAGTCTCTTGAGCATACTGAGCCTCGGTTTACTCATGTCTGAAATGAATGGCTTGGATTACACAGAGAGACAGACAGGTACACAGTAGTCTTGAGACTTCTTCCAGTTCTGCCTTTCCTTTATCATTATTGAGCTGTAGTATGAACAGCTCCTTGAAGGATAGTGAATCTTGCCTGTCTGTACTGGAACTTAAATAGCTATCTAATGATGTGTGACATCACCTCAGAGGTGGCATTTGTCTCTCCCTTAAAACCTTCCATGGTAAAGTGGTGTTGGTAAACAACATTTATCATTCCACATCATTCCACCTCCTTCTCTTGATTTGCTACTATATAGCCATGAGATGGAAACTCTAGGAGTTGTATAAATCATGTAAGTGTGAGCATTCAGATAAATGTATAAAGTTATACTTTGTCCAACATTATTCAGAGAAATTGGGAACACCTGTGAAATTGGAAACACTTACTTTCTATTGTAACTGGCAACATGAAATCGGCATCTTTTAAAATTTATTTCTAATAACTATAACCTTCCCTTCCCTCCTTCCTTCCCCCTAATATTTTTTTTTGCCATTTGTCTCTTTAACTTTTAATGCTTATCTTACAGATTTGAATTAAACCCTTTACCACATATTTAGCAATTTTTTTCCAGTCATTTATTAGTGTATAAGAAAGTATTTTGGAGCACTTTCAACATTTAACCTATATAAAGACTTTAAATACCTTAAGTGTATATCTGGATCAGTGTTAACCTGTTTAAACAATTTCTAAAACAGAACTATTCATTTCCAAAATGGGTAATTTTAGTAAATTAGAGCTTTTAAACTTTACCAAGAGTGATTGTGAGTTTAAAATGTAGCTGTTTCAAGAAGTGCTTAGGTAGGGAATTCTCTGGAAGTCCAGTGGTTAGGACTCAATGCTTTAACTTCTGGTTCAGTCCCTGGTTGGGGAACTAAGATCCTGCAAGCCAAATGACATGGCCAAATAAAAATAAATGAATAAAATGGTAAATTTGTTTTAAAAAAAGAAGTGCTTAAATGAATAAAACTATTGATTTTGAAGATATAGTATGTGCCATGTTCTGTGCCTGTCTCTTATACACATCTTCCATAGTTGTTCAGGCACTTTGCCTACTGGATCTAATCCCTTGAATCTATTCATAACCTCCATTGTATAATCATACGAGATTTG
>SJYC01000349.1:0-38483 GCA_006408675.1 Madoqua kirkii
TAAAAAAAGAAGTGCTTAAATGAATAAAACTATTGATTTTGAAGATATAGTATGTGCCATGTTCTGTGCTGGTCATTAGCACAATGAATTATGAGGGTGGTCAGAGACTGTTTTAAGGTAATATCACATCACACATCATGCCCACTGCCTCTCCATGCCCTTAGGACCCAGTACTGTGTCCACAGACCATTCTGTCAAGTGACAGATTACTACCCTGGAATGACCATAAGCCTCTCCTAGTATAGCATGTGTTATATTATATTTAAAAGATTAAATGAGCTTTATATGTTGGTAGATACTTAAAACATAAACATAGGATAGTTAAAAGACACCATCATACTTACTATAGACTTATATAAGGGATTACTTTAGAATTTTACATATTTCCAAATAGTGACTTGGAATCAATTCCTAAAACTGAATTTAATTCAATCTCATTTTCTCCATTTTAATCTTGATTAGATATGGCACTAGGTAGTGGAAGAGGCAAAACTGTAGAAGAGAACAAACAGTCAGTTGAATCTTCAAAGCACATAACTATATCAGGAAAAAGAGTTAATTTGAGGACAGAGATTCAAGGAACTGGTCATTTAGTGTACTGACTGAAGGCCATTGATTTTAATTTTTCACTTAATAAATCTGGTTCATTGCAAGAACCCTGGAACTCACTGTGTTTATTCCATACTCATCAGTCATTAGTTTCTTCACATTCTTTGGTTCTTTTTTTTTTTTTATAGAAAAAGGAAAATCTGTGAACTGTACGCCAAAGTGCTAGGATCTCAAGAAGCTTTACATGTAAGAAATCCCCATCCTTAATCCCTAGCAGGTTCTGCTCTGTTTGCTCTGAGTGGTAAAGCAAAGCAGATTCTGGTTTCCTGACAGTCTTATGAAGAGAGTATAAAGGGATATGCTTACTGGAGGATTAACTTCAGCAGTCACAAAGGGCCATTAAAACGCTGCTGTTGGTGCATGCAATTTCTGATGCAGCAGCTCCTTGGGCTGTTTAAATGTTCGCTGGATAACTGGCAGCCAATAGTAATGAGAGGCAGAAGCTGCAGGTATTATCTCCAGGGTGACTGAGATCAGTCCCTGGAACAGAGGCCCTGCCCTCTTGTCAATGTCAACTGATCACTGCCAAATAAAATCCCAGCTATATCATTATTTGTTGATGCAGGCACAGTAGTATATACTTGATAAGATAGACTGAATCTGGACTATCTGCCCAGGTCAAAGTCATACTAACTTGTTTTTCCATCTGCAGACTCAATTTACACTTCATTCAGGAATTTCGGTGCTCTCAATCTACCACTGAAAGCAATTAAGAGAATGAAATTCTTTTTAAAGACCCTAGCAGAGAGTGGGGGGCTCTTCCAGGGGATTTTCTCTGAACTGTTGGAAGACTAAACTTGCGTTAGGGAAATCAGAGAAGGTCCTCTCATGTCCCTTGGAAAACATTTTTCATCTTTAACTGTCCTCTTTTTAATAGGACTCCCATCATTCACATTGCCAGCTGAGAAAAGTGGTTCTAGACACTATGCTTTCCTTCTCCCTTCTCCCTTCTACCCCCACCCCTTTTTTAGCAGTAATGCCCTGGTAGATGGGAAAGTAAGATCTGTTATTTAAAGAATGCAGAGATTTGAGCAGACCCTTCCAGAATCTGACTGTTGATAGAGTCTTAAAGACTTCAGAATCCACATAGAGATACCCTCTCTTCCAGATAATGGAATACTTCTGTCTCTCCTAGGCAAGAGGTTGAGAAAGTCAAAGTATATGTGTTTTGTCTGTTGGTGCCTCACAAAAGGCCATTACTTGGCACTGTCATGTTTTCCCTTAAGTTAGAAAAACAGGACTACTGTAAAAAAAAATAAACTTTAAACTTTTTGTTACAGTAAAGCACATAAGAGCCTTTATTGTTGACTGGCAGCATTTCAGCTTTGTCTTCCCTTTGAAATGTTCTCCCCACTGAACTGCAGCCGGTGCACTATGAAGAGAAGAACTGGTGTCAGGAGCAGTACTCCGGAGGCTGCTACACTGCCTACTTCCCCCCAGGGATCATGACTCAGTATGGAAGGTACTACCCAAACAGCACACCAGTAGATACCAGACGTGTGCCGAGCTTAAAGCTAGATAAGCCAAGCTCAGTGGGGATTTTAGAAACAGGAATCAGCATTCCTATATGTAATGCCCCAGATAGTTTGTATATTCTAGGTGTCCATAGGAAAAGAAGTATGTCTATACGTAGAACAGCACCTGACAACACACAGAACAATTGCAGAGCACTGGCGAGGAATTCAGGGGTCATTGGCATACGTGAGAATCCTGCAAGCTGCAGTGTCCTCCAAGGGGCTTTCTTGAGCTCAACTAAACAGTTAGTCTTGCACAACTACCCTAGGCTCCTGGGCACCAATCTACAGAGAAGGACATGGGCTAAAGATGTCTTGCCAGCATCAGACATCACGGGGAAGCATCTCACTGTGTACGGCTAAGGTGTGAGCAGTTGACATGCACACAAGATGGGAGAATTCACCTTAGCTTAGAAACCCTTTAGTTCACAGGAGCCTTTGTGTCTTAAAACAGTGTCTAGGATCCTCACAAAGGACATGCTCAGTTAAAAGAGGCAGCATGCTCAAGAAAGCCCAAACATTTCCCAGATATTTAGACTCTTTCCAGATATTTGCAATTTATGAGTTTTCCCAGCCTAGATACAAGTTACCAGTGAGGGGTGGAGGACAGCCATTTTTACCATAAGCAGCGTTGCCTGGTAACATATATGGCCTTATGCCTTCATCAGGTTTCTAGAGGAACAGACCTAAAATGTTAACTCAAGGTCTTGTGTGTCCACAGAGAAGGAAGAAGGGTTTGTTAATCCTTTCCTTATATGAGCTTTTCATTTGGTTTTCTTAATTGAATTATTAATTATGCAATGATTTTAGTTCAATAGACACATGTAGCATTTCAGTGAAAGTCATCAATATCTGATGCAAAATTAAATGATTCATGGGAAACCCTATTTAGGTCTTGGGTGCTTTTTACAATTCCTTTTCCAAAAGACAGTTAGTGTTGGCTGTTTCTGTCAAATCTCAAGCCAAGAATGAATAGCCTTTGTTAGTAATAACAGTTTTGATGAAGTGGAGTGGTTCTGGAATCAAAGTAGAAGTCTAGGAGATGGGACTAGGATCAGGGATAGATGAAGCCAAGGATTCCTGAGTTGCAAAAAAATGACAGCAGGATGAGGTGATATCCTTTGGGGTGGAGGTACACGGTTTAGGAGATTTCATGCAAATGTCTGTAAGGATCAAAGCCAACAATGTAGGAGGGGACAGTGGCTCATTCAGCCCAGCCTTTCCGTGGTTCTTTTCACCAAGACCTCTTGGTAAGAGAAAGCCCATTTCACTACCCTCAGTCAGTCTCTGGATACATCCGTAGAAGCTAATTGTACAGAGGTTTGTTTGTTTTTTTGAACTGTAGTTGATTTACTGTGCTGTGTTAATTTCTGCCATACAGGAAAGTGACTCAGTTATGCATTTTACACATTTTTTTTATATTTGTTTCCAGTATGGTTTATCCCAGGACATTGAGTATAGCTCCCTGAGCTATATACAGTAGGGCCTTGTTGTCCATCCATTCTATATGTAACAGTTTGTATCTACTAACGCCAAACTCCCAGAGGTTGTTTTTGAAGAAGATAGACACATAATCCTTTGGATCTCTCCTTTGCTAGGAATGAGTTCCTCTTTCTGTCTTCCCACTCACCGTCATTGTTCTTCCCGGCAGTAGATGAGATCTCATGAAGAACATACCCCTTGCTGTAGGTAGCAGAATGGACTGCAAATAGGAAACATGCAGCAAATGAATCTGAGTGTGGATTTAATGTATGTTCTTACATTTTAATTCTAGCTAGCTAGAAAAAGTTCTGATTACCTTTAGCGTTTGATGATCTCATATCCTGATTCTCTCTGGCTTGAAAGCTCAGATCCTTTGGTGCAGACCCAAGAAACAAGGAGGAGCCTTTCACCTTTGGCTGAGTTGCATGGGATTTTTGGAAACAATTTGGGCTTCCTTGTCTCCTGCGGGGTTTTACGTGAGGGCCATGATTGGCTCATTCACCCTCAGTGCTTTCCCAGGTAACTGCATGACCTCTCTGTTGCCTTGAAGGGTGATTCGCCAACCTGTAGGCAGGATTTACTTTGCTGGCACGGAGACTGCCACACAATGGAGCGGTTACATGGAAGGAGCAGTAGAGGCCGGTGAACGAGCAGCTAGAGAGGTAAGACAGGAAGCCGAACGGCTCTCCCTTTCGAGTCCACTGACATAGCTGTCATCTGGTCTTTCCAGATTGTGCTGCTCATCATCTCTCTATTAATAGATGTCCACTTCTCTGCCCCTCACTCCACTCATGAGGCTCATCTGTGGCCAGCAGGGCCTTGAATCTGTTGAAAGTACAGAACCTCATAGTACCATGGCCACTTGCCTTCAGGTCTTTCTTTTTCTTTTTTTTTACCTTTTTCTTTTTTGTTTCTTTCAGGTTTTGAATGCTTTGGGGAAGCTGGCTGCCAAAGATATCTGGATCCAAGAACCTGAAGCTGAAGTAAGTTTGGTAGCTCCATCTCTATAGACCAGGAATCGCATATAAAAATCTCAGCTGCTAGCCTCTGATGTCTTTGTAGATGCCACTATCCAGGGCAGATCCAGACACTGATTTTACAGATATATTTTACCACTCCTTATTTCTGCAAGAGTTGGTGTTTTGTTTTGTTTTGTTTTGTTTTTTTGCTAATAATCTATGTTCATTCATCCGGATGTTCCAGCTGTAGAGATCACCTCCAGCTTCTGGGAGAGAAACCTGCCTTCCGTACCAGGCCTGCTGAAGATCATTGGGTTTTCCACATCGATGACTGCCCTGTGGTTTGTGATGTACAGATTCAGGCTGCTAAGCCGATCCTGAAGTTTTGGCTTCATGCTTTCTGCTTAGCCTTCCCTGGTATCATCAAAAGCAAATTGCGGACCCATAGAACAACCGTGCAATCTGATCATCTTTAAGTGAGCCAATTTAACCCCTCAGTTTAATCTCAGTGTATGACCTCCTTAATTTCCAGAAGATCAAGCTCCATCTTGTGATTTGTCTGTAGACCAGCTCGTGTTGATTGGTAGAAAAATAACCTTGTGATCAATTTTTTAACATCAAGAAGTTAAAGTTGACACGCTCATGAGAAACCGTTTCTGTGTCCTATTTTTTTCTCCTTTAACATTAAATACCTGATGATCGCAGGAATGAAGTATTTAACTTTCTCTCTGTAGAGGTTGAGTAGATTAAGGCCCAGCCTGTGACTGTCCTTTGAAGTCCTTAGCAAAGGATAAAGTGTAGGCCCAGACACTCAAAGTTTCCTGGGTGAGCAGCCCCCACTTTGGATAAGGGAAAGCAGTGGAGGTAGGGTTCAGGCCCTCAGACCACAACATCCTGTGGGCTGCTGTCTCAGGGATCTCCTGACCACTTCTAATTCCTGTGAAGTTTCTAGACACTGGTAGCTCAGACTGCAAAGAATCTGCCTGCAATGTAGGAGACTCAGGTTTGATCCCTGGGTCAGGAAGATCCCCCTGAGGAGAGCATGGCAACCTACTCTACTATTCTTGCCTGGAGAATTCCATGGACAGAGGAGCCTGGCGGGCTACAGTCCATGGGATCATAAAGAGTTGGACACAACTGAGTGACTAACACTAAAACTAAACTAAACTTCTAGACATCTAGTCTTCATGCTAGTTTGTTTGCATTTTTCCTCTTTTTCTTAAAGAGGACAGTGTTTACCAACGGATGTTTAAATTGATTTGCTGTGACTGGTATGTAGCTCCCTAGATGAGCAATTAGTAGCAAGACTATCCCCCACGAGGGCTCCCTGTTTCGCTCCTCGTGAGACCGACTGCAGTAGGCTTCTTCGAATCCTCCTGGAAGGTGGCTAGACATTACTTGGCCCATTGTCCTAGATAACATTCTACCAATTCCAAGGAAGCAGTATTTTCCTTTCTTCAGGTAGACCCTTCTAAAGGCCCCTAGTGGCAGACTTTTGTTTTTTCTACAGCCATAATAAAACCAGGCAGATCTGTTAAGTATGTTTTTTACATGGTTTGTTATTGTTGTTTACTGGCTTACTCATGTCTGACTCTTTGTGACCCCATGAACTGTAGCCCGCTAGGCTCCTCTGTCCATGGGATTTTCCAGGCAAGAATACTGGAGTGGGTTGCCATTTCCTTCTCCAGGGGATATTTCTGACCCAGGGATCAAATCTGTGTCTCCTGCATTGCAGGCAGATTCTTTACCACTGTGCCACATGGTTACTTTTGAGTAATACCACCATGCCCAGTTTCTCTCAAATAAGTACTGAAATGCACATGACAAATTTCTGATTGTTATTTCATGAGACTAATCAAGCACAGAAACAAAATTAGGACTCTTGTTATAACCTCACTTGCTTTCATTACTAAGATTTATAAAAGACATGGAATTGAATGATTTTATATATGAAGACTAAGTTTATCTTAGGAGAAGTGTGAGTTCAGAACAATGCTCACCTCTTATCTTTCCCATTTTAAAAACTGTTGGGGGAGTTCCCTGGTGGTCCAGAGGTTAAAACTCTTTGCTTTCACTGCCAGGTCCAGGGTTTGATCCCTGGTTGGGGAACTAAGATCCTACAAGCTGCCCCATGTGGCAAACAAACAAACAAACAAACAAAAACTGTCAGATTTTAAAAAAAAAACCCAAAAGTTTCAGCCATAAGGTGTATACACAAACACACACACACACACACACACACACATATATGTGAAAATCAACACAGATGTGATCAAATAAAGTGGTTGAGAAGATTCAGAAGATTCTGTGGACTCAGCTACTCAGGTGGTAGATACCCAGTAATATTCTGCATCATTGATGAATGAGGCATTTCATTTTAAATGAAGTTTCTAGCTAGCTGAAGCTTGTTCTTTGTGTGCCAAAATATTTAAACCAACTAAAATTTTGATGGAGTCACTTCCACACATTTAGTACATAAGCTAGGTTCAAATTCATTTTTTAGAATTAATCCTGTCAACCGTTCTGTCTCTGGATTATTTTATACTTTTATAATAGAGTATGCAATTTTTAATAGAGCATTACCATTTTTAATAGTGTGATACCATCATCTTTGCCCCTGTACTAAATGCCGCACGGTTGTTTCAAAGCTGATGAGTCTACTGCTGCTTCTATCTGCTCCCATATTCAGTATTCATGTCACATCCTTATTTCTATTACCTCCCAGTAACTCTTAATCTAATCTGCTGCCTATTTTTTTATTGAATGGGAATTAAAGATTGCCAGAGGAACCAACCCAACTTTATTACATAATTAACCTTATTGTAAATCCAAAATTACATCCTAAGAGCAAAGAGCAGGATTTTCTACCAGTCTATCCTTGCGATTGAAAAGCATTTTAGCTAAGTTGAGAGTTTGGTATTGTCTTGGATATGCCCTAATACGTAAGAATTTGCTGTATTTTATATACCAAAGTGCTTAGAGAAATCACATCCCTGATCTCTTTCAGTTATTTCTGTTTGCTTACTGATTAACTTGGTTCTGACACACCTCCGGGGAAATGCTGACAAATTTAACTGGCAACAGTTTTAACAGTCATCAAGTTGTTAACATAGTTAACATGTCTTGAATGTCAAAGGACTCCCAGAATACGGGATTTACCCTCTTCTCAAACTTTTAGCAAACCCATTAATTCATAGTAATTAGATCAACCCTGTTAAGCTACAGATTATTAAAAATGAATGCCAGCCCAGGTGGTGCCTATGGGTGAAATGGCAGCTGAGAACTTCCCCACATACATGAGGTGATTCAATCCTGAGATGCCATGGGTCTTCTCTTCCACCCACTCTCAAGTCAGTTTCAGCAGCTGATCAAGCTTGGCCCTGTTCAGTCACCTGCTTCACAGTTCTGAAGGCTGTCAGCCTCACTCAATAGTAAGGTTAAGAATGAGATTTGAGAAGTTAACCTTCTTGTCACAGCTTTTAAATAAGGATGTATATCAGCCTGAAGACACAGTATTGAAGGATTGTGAACCATGTTTAGTCTGTGAACTTGGTGCCTAATGTTCTGTCTGAAATGTGCCCCAGTGCTATATGTGGGAGTACACATGTGTGTATGTATTGACACTGAAGTACAGTTTTGCCTGTCTGGTATTGTTTTGTTAATAAAGTGCACTATCACCCCTGATTCAGACCTGGCTCCTCTATTTAGGTGATGGCTTGAAGGTTAAATGGCTTCTTATAGCAGGAGGTTACAATGAGGTGTCGTCCATGAAGGATGGGCTTAAAAAGCCACCTGGTATGGGCTCCAAATTCTCAAAGTTCAGTTTGAGTTGGATTTTTTCAAGGTTTCCTGGAAGCTGATTAAACACTAGAATATTATCTGCCCAACTGGGCCACAAAGATGTGGAGTTTGATCAGAGCTTTTTCACTTAATTAGCTTATGATTCCTTGAACAAATGCCTTGGTTGTCTGCCTCAGTCTCCCCATTTGGAAAAGGGTGGGTTGACCTTGATTGTTCTCAAGGATTCTTTTTGTGGCAACATTATGTGATTTATGCATTTGTTGCCAGAATTCTGTGCTTGCCTATCTATATGGCAGGGCAAGTCAATCTGCCTTTCTGTATCTCAGTTCACTCCTTGACTTAAGTTTGGTTTTCTAGAAACAGACTCTGAGATGCAGAGTCAGGGCAGAAAGTTAATTGAGGATGACTCTCAGGAAATACACATAAGGGGATGAGGAAGGCAGGATTGGGCAGGAGTTGACCTACAAGGCAGTTACAGCCAGGGCCTCAGCAGATCTTAAGGGGGAGCTGAAAGGGCCCTTTAGAATCATCTCCCATTGAGGCAAGGGGCTCTGGCTTCTGTATCCCTTCATTAGCTTCCCTCTGGAGTCTTTCCAGGTAACTCAGTGGTAAAGAATCCACCTGTTAAGCAAGAGATGCAGGTTCAGTCCCTGGGTCAGGAAGATCCCCTGGTGAAGAAAATGGCTACCAACTCTTGTATTCTTGCCTGGAGAATCCGACAGACAGACTATGGTCCATAGGGTCACAGAGAGTTGGACGCTAATAAGCAACTGAAAAGCAGAACGGAGCTGGGAAGGGTTGTTATGTTGGGTGAGGAACTGCTGTTGTGAACTGAGCTCAGCCTCAATTCCCAGCAGCCAAGGGAGACCAGGCAGGGGTACGCACAGTATGGATACTTTACACCATCCAAAAATAGAGTTGCCCTTTGTCAGGTAAAAGATATGGACTTGAGCTTTGATTTTACAGATAGAATGGAGCTGTCTCTGTGAATCTATCCCTGTTAGGTAAGGGAATCGCCTTTAAAGATGGCATTCTGCACTGTTTACATGGAAGAAAAATAAAATTAGAAGTTACCCTGGAAGTTATTCAAATTCTGTCTTGACAAAGGAACCCCCCTCTCAGGTTACTAATAGAAAGATTAAAGTGGAGGAGGGATGTGCACTTACAAGCAAGAGTCCAGAATCCCATGTCTTCAGGAGTCCGGCAGCTTAAAATGAACAGCAGCAGGCATGGGACATGAGGGAGTAGAATGGCCTGTAGCTGACCCGGAAAGTATCTGCCCCTCAGAAGAACATTTATATCCAAATTCCTTTAAAAGATTCCTAGCCAAGCAAAACATATGAAGGCTTTGCTCAGAGGTCCAGATTGTTCTCGAGTCTCTAATAAATAAATGCTAGGTTTGGTTTTACATCACATGAATGCCAAACTCCTCTCAGATGCCTTTGATGTTCTGAGAACCAAGATCAGCAAAAAAGGCCTGGTTAAGGGCAAAAAGAGAGGGGCGGAAAAGACAGAAAAAAGCTCTCCTAGATCAGAAATCCCCCTTGTGAAATAACACTTCCAGCAGCCCATCCCAAGGCACTCATGAGCAGCGCCAAAGTTTATTGGGAAAACTGCACCCTCTCTATAAGATAGAAATCATAGCTCTTTGGTCAGCATTTAATCTCTGCTGACTATAATTCTTTTTTTTTCCCCTATGATACAGTTCTAGCAAGCAGCATATCAATATTGAATGGATTAACTTTTAAAAACCACACCATCCACTTTACACTGACATGGTGGTAAAACTGCAAGACACATCCCTTAGCCTGGAGAAACTGGCTGAGACATTGGAGGAACAAGATCTAAACAAAGAAAGGTGCTGGGTATCTAGTAAGAATCCCTTCTCCTCTGTCAGAGCTTAAGGTTCTGTTCCCTGGTATTCAACAAATGAGACAGACAGAGCCTACCTCATGGAGCCCATAGTGCTGCAGACACCAGCACAGTCATGAGATACTAGGGGGAGTTTCCAGAAGGACATGAGATTTAAGGGGAGGTTTTGAGGATCTGTCCTCAAACCTCTATAAGCATCATCACTATGGGACACATCAGTAAGAACCCTACACAGGGCTGGGGCTTCCCTGATGGCTCAGTGGTGAAGATTGCCTGCCAATGCAGGAGACTCGGGTTCCATCCCTAACCCGGGAGGATCCCACATGCTGCAGAGCAACTAAGGCCGGGCATCACAGCCACTGACCCTGTGCTCTAGACCCTGGGAGCCGCAGCTACTGAGCCCATGTGTCCAGAGCCTGTGCTCTGCAACAAGAAGCTACCACAATGAGAAGCGCGAGCACCACACCTAGAGAGTAGCCCCTGTTCACAACTAGGGAAAGCCTGTGCAGCAACCAAAACCCAACACAGCCGAAAAATAAAACTTTATGTGTGTGTATATATACACATATACATAAAAGACAAAAAAAAGAACCTTATACAGGGCAGAGAACAGAAGGAAAAAATAATAAGATTGTTATTTTAGTCTGTTTGGGCTACTATAACAAAAACATCATAAACTGGATAGCTTATAAACAGCAGTAGTTAATTCCTCCCAATTCTGGAGGCTGGGAAGTTCAAGATCAAGCCCCTGGCAGATTTGAGGTCTGGCAAGGGCCTGCTTTCTGGTTCATAGAAGTCTAGCTGTGTCCTCACATGGCAGAAGGGGCAAAGGATCTCTGTGGAGGCTCTTTATAAGAGCACTAATTTCATTCATGAAGATGCCACCCTCATGACCTGATCACCTTCCAAATGTCCCAGCCCCAAATATCAACTGTGGGGTTAGAATTTCACCATGAATTTTGGGAAGATACAAACATTTAGGCCACAGCAGATAGCATGGCTAAATGGTAAGAAAACCGCAAGAATCATCAGTAAGCGCTGAATGCTAAGTCCTTTTTGCTCCACTGACTATTGTTCATCCCTTCAGTCGTTTTCTGTTCCTGTCTACCGGGCCCTTCTCTGTACTCCAAGATCTTTATCCACTAGAATTGTCGGCCAGCCCTCTGTGCGAAGGAGCTGCCTAAATTTGTTTTCAAAGAGTGCCATCTCCTGGCCAAATACTGCTATTGCCTTCCAACAGAAATCCTGAAGTGTTCAAGACAGTTTCATCTTTCAAGAAAATAAAAGGCATTCCCTGCTTTCAGAATTTCCTCCAAACACACTTGCCTGTGTTTCTCTTAGTTTCCAGTTGCAACATGGGTCAAAAATATTAATGTCTAATATCCACAGCCTTTCCACTGTCCTAATTAACCCATAAGATTTTTGGTTAAAACTGCTTGGTCCTTTGATCTCTGTTATATCCATCTTGGCCGTGGATGAGGAGGAATGTTGCTGGAAGCTGAGAGAGATGGAATTGCTTTCGCCTTAAATTGGGCAGGGAACTAATTTGCAAAAAGGCAAAGGGAAGAGGGTAGGAGAAGAGAAAATTTCAGAAAAATCGACATGGGACTACAGAGTGCAGGTGGAAAGAAGGAGGGGTTTTCAAAAGCTGCCTTGACAGCCTAGGGAGACAGAATGTAAGGAGGGTTTTTAGGAAGTTTGACTTGGAGTGGTTTGGTGCAATAAACATCTACAACTACTCATTAAGCATTGGGAGTCAAAATTGTGACTACACATTATATTGTACTAGGACCACCTTGGAGGCCCCCTAAACAGCCTATATTATTCTGGGCTCTACGAATTTAGAAAATATATGGGTAATAGTGTCTGACATCTTAAACGATGCCAAAGAGTCTCATAGGTTCAGTTATGGGATCTCAGTAGAACTAAACAGAAAGAACCTCAGCCACTCTGCCCTGAAAAGAGCAAAGTCAAAGCTGGTAAACCATGCACCCCAGACTGAATAGACACCAAATAGGTCTAGCAGTGAATTAGATTTTCTTTTAGATACAAAAAGATTGGAATCTGTGGTCCTGAGATGCAAATGTTTGCCTGACACAAACACAAAACTAGACTCTAATTTTGCACCTTTAATAAACTAGAGACCAGAAATTTCTATTGTCCTATCCAAGTAAACTTCTGTTTTCTAATCTAGCAGTCCCCAACCTTTTTGGCACGAGGGACTGGTTTCGTGGAAGACAATTTTTCAATGAGTTTGGGTGGGGATGGTTTTAGGATGATTCAAGCATATTACATTTGTTGCGCACTTTATTTCTATTATTATAATATCAGCTCCATTTCAGATCATCAGCCATTAGACCGCGGAGATTGAGGATTTCTGTTCTAATCTAAAACGTTTCAGACTCTACATACAACTGAGTAGTGTGCTCTTAAAAGAACCTTAGGCCTCCCCTTAGGCAACAGAGCTTCCTACCAGACATTTAGCTGCTGACCTCCCAAAAGATTACCAGGAAACATGTCAAATCAAGTAAAGCTTAGTTTATTAGACTCACTGCTGTAAACGTGAACATCACATTAACAGAGTCTTAGCCATGTCTCAAAGTGGAGAAATTAGAGCAGAGTTTATAGGTATACGAGTTTCTCTGGTGGCTCAGACAGTAAAGAATCCACCTGCAATGCAGGAGACTCAAGTTTGATCCCTGAGTCAGGAAGATCCCCTGGAGGAGGGCATGGCAACCCAGTCCAGTATTCTTGCCTGGAGAATCTCATGATCAGAGGCACCTGGTGGGCTATAATCCATGGGGTCTTAAAGAGTCGGACATGACTGAGGGACCAACACTTTCACTTAGGGTTTGTAGGGTCTATAGGTTTCAATCTGGGGTGGGTACTTTTTAAAGCGAGTCTTGAAAGACAGAAAACTGGTTCAGATTGGCAGAGTCGATGACATAATAGCTTACGATTGGTAAGCATAGTGAGGCTGGGGTCTTGAAGTGAGTCTTGATGAGCAAGCTGTTAGTCTCAATAAATAATCTATTTTTGTTAGTTCAATGTTTTGTATTCCAGCAGCAAGTACTTCCTGGGACAAGTAGCCAACTTATTTTTGACTGGTTCCCATATACTGTTTAGCTCAGGGACAGGAAAGCATGGTAGTTTCAGTTTAAGATTTCACACATAACTGAGAATACTTACTATTCCTACATGTTCATTTTGATTTACGAGTGCTAAGAATTTTCTTTGGAAACTGATTCTTCGTTAAATTACCCTTCTTAGTGAAAGTGAAAGTCGCTCAGTCGTGTCCGACTCTGCAACACCATGGACTGTCCATGGAATTCTCTAGGCCAGAATATTGGAATAGGTGGCCTTTCCCTTCTCCAGGGCATCTTCCCAACCCAGGGATCGAACCCAAGTCTCCCACATTGCAGGCGAATTCTTTACCAGCTGAGCCACAAGGAAGAGCTTAAATGTGAACAACTCAGGTTTCTGGAGCCAGCTCAGCCTGGGTTTGAATCTTGATATTGAATGTAGATTTTCTCACCTGTTAAATGGAGCTTTTCAGTTATTCTGAGCATTCAGTAGGGTAAGGCAAGTAAAGCTGTTAGTAAGTGTTATCCTTAAATAAAAAAATTCATGGGCGAGGGATAAATTAGGAGTTTTGGATTAACATATACACACCACTATATATAAAATAAATTACTATGGACCTACTGTATAGCACAGGAACTCTACTCAATATTCTGTAATTACCTACATGGGAAAAAAAATCTGAAAAAGAATGGATGTATGTATGTACAAGAAATTGACTTTTTTGTACACCTGAAACTAACACAAGATTATAAATCAGCTATAGTCCAATATAGGGGCCTTTCCTGGTGGCTCAGTGGTAGAGAATCCACCTGCCAGTGCAGAAGATGCTGCTGGAGCCACGGGTTCAATTCCTGAATCGAGAAGATCCCCTGGAGGAGGAAACGGCAATCCACTCCAGTAGTCTTGCCTGGGAAATCCCGTGGACAGCCCATAGGGTTGCAGAAGAGCTGGACACAACTTAAGAAAAATTAAATTTAAAAAAGTGAAAATGAAGATGCAAATAGCAGTCCATGGTCTATTATAACTACTGCTTCTAAAAATACAACTTGAAGTACTTCTCTGTACAATCCTCTTTCTCATTAGTCTTCTTCTATCAAAATGCCCTGGTTTCTCTTTGTTTACCACACCACCAGTAGCCTGAGGGAGCTTTTAGAAAAGTGCAAATCTGAGCCTCGGTCAGAGACAACATCCCTTCAGTGGCTGCTGTTGCGCTATGGATGTGACAAATCAGGGCTCACAAAGCTTCTATCCCCTGCCTGCTTCCCTGTCTTAGCCCAAAGCCACTCTCCTCCCTCAGAAGCTTCCAGCCATCTAGTTCTGCTTATAAATCCTTAGACACAGCCAGTCCTTTTCAGTCTCAGTTCCCTCTTTCTGGAAGGTTCTTTTCTCCATTCTTTACTTGACTAAATCCTTCAGGTACCCAATGACATATCACTTCCTCAGAGATCCCTGTCCTGACAATCCTTTCCCCACTGTGGATTCTCCATTAGAATGCCTTATCATTGTCTTTGGGCTTCCCTGGTGGTTTAGATGGTAAAGAATCCACCTGCAATGCAGGAGACCTGGGTTCTATCCCTGGATTGGGAAGATCTCCTCGAGGAGGGCATGGCAACCTACTCTAGTATTCTTGCCTGGAGAATCCCATGGACAGAGGAGCCTGGCAGGCTAAAGTTCATGGAATCGCAAAGAGTTGGACAAAACAAAGCAACTAAGCACAGCACATCACTGTATTTACTTTCCCTCCATAAAGATTTAAAATTACATATTTGTTTAAATTATGTTTCATGTCTTCCCAGATGATAAGGCTGCCTCAAATGTGTGCAGAATCTGGAGGCCATTAACCCTCTGGGTGGAGCTATCACATGGCTGAGCACTCAAGCTTCTCACTTCACTTCCAGGCAAGGACTGACCTTGCATGCATGTGTACTCAGTCACTTCAGTCATAACCGACTCTTTGTAACACTATGGACTTTAGCCCTCCAGGCTCCTCTGTCCATGGGATTCTTCAGGCAAGAATACTGGAGTAGGTTGCCATTCCCATCACCAGGGGATCTTCCCACCCAGGGGCTGAACCTGGATCTCCTGAATCTCCTACACTGCAGGCAGATTCTTTACCCACTGAGCCACCTGGAGTAAACTTATCCATTTACAAAATATGCCATATAAATACAATCATTTTTTGTCTTTGTAATATGATGTGAACAAGTTTGGAATGCACTGCCTTAAAGATAGTATTTGAGGTACACATAAAGATATAAGCAAATAAGGATCAAAGATCTTCATTAATAATCAGATTTTACTATGAAACATCATTTGCAAGAGAAAAATTTAAAACTCTCTATCGTTTCCCTCATATGGTGCCCAGTATCATAATGGTAATCACATAGCTTCAAACATATCCAACCACAAATTCAAGTCTTCTGCTCTTTAATTATTTTACTTCCATTGTAACATGTCTTCAAAAGAAGGAATTTAAATGAGCCAATTAGTAACCGGAGGTCAGTCTGGAAAAAATAATTGACAAGACCAGTCCTTAGATCTCACCAGGGCTCCTTGGATTTAAATTGGAATCCAAGGGAGAAACATTTATTCATTATTTATTTCACTCGATCATTTATGACATGCCCAATCTTGAGGGGAAACCAGGTGTCTGGCTGAAATACAAAATTAACAAATTAAAATTAACAAGCACAGAAAGGAACAAATCCAGTCTTGCCTCAGCTCACTTCAAGGGCTGGGACTGACACAGAGGCATCCAGGAAGGGCACCTCTGGCTTCTCAAAGTTGGGCCAGTCTTTTCCTCCACCTTCTGCACCCCCAGAGCCAAGCATGCTTGAATATTTCCATTGCAGACATTTCTAGTTAGGTAAAGACACAGGACAGTATTAGGACAGTATGAGCATTGTTTGGGCTTCCCAGGTGGCGCTAGTGGTAATAAACCTGCCTGCCAATGTAGGAGATGCTAGAGACATGGGTCAGGAAGATCCCTGGGTCAGGATGATCCCCTGGATGAGGCCATGGCAACCCACTCCAATATTATTGCCTAGAGAATTCCATGGAGCCTGGTGGGCTCCAGTCCATGGGGGTCACAAAGTCGGATATGACTGAAGCAATTTAGCATGCATGCACCAGGGTTGTTTAGCATCAGGTGGGTGCTTTCAAGCACTTGGCAGATAACATCCTTCATAGATCAATGTCCAGGAAAACTGGATCTGCATGGCCAGTCCCTGTGAGACAGAAAGAAAAGCCTGTGCCTGGAGCAATTCTATCTCCTGGGGCAGAGGTGTCATGGGGTGGGAGGAGGGGGGCAGCCAGGGTGAGCCAAAGGGAAATGGCAGTCTTGGTGGTCCAGGAGCATTCAGGGGAAAAGAAAAGCTTGCCATGCGAGGGCCCAGCCATTCTCAGTCTGGTTTCTCTGGAAGTTGGCAGAGAATAACTACAGGAAATCTTAATCTGGGGCAGGACACCCTTTCGAGTTCAGGCAGGAGGGCCTTCCCTCCCCCAAGCCAAGGAGCAGAGGCTGAGCCTCCCACACAATTCCCAGGGGACTGCTGATGGTTACTGGACATGGAGCCTCTGTCATGTCCCCTCAGGTAGACCCTTTGTGAAAAGATGGGGTCTGGGGTTGTCCTAGGTCAGGGGTCAGCACTGAGCACCTCACCCTGTTCTCACCACATCTCCCTATGAGACACAGATATCACTGGAACCCAGTGATATCTGCAGAGTTATGAGAATCTCCACATGGAGACTGCTGCCAGTCTCCTAGCTCCCCACCCTCCCAGCTGAAGTAGACCTTTCATACCCTTGTTGAGGTCTGGGCCCCTGAATCCACTTGCACTTGTCTCCATGGAACCACGACTGAATCATCTACCAACCTGGGCTCTGGTGTTCTGCCCCACTCACCTGGGTTCCCTGGTGGCTCAGATAGTAAAGAAGCTGCCCATAATGCAGGAGACCTGAGTTCGATCCTTGGGTCAGGAAGATTCCCTGGAGGAGGAAATGTCAAGGCATTCCAGTATTCTTGCCTGGAGAATCCCATAGGCAGAAGAGTCTGGTGAGCTACAGTCCATGGGGTCACAAAGAGTTGGACATGACTGACTGAATAACACCCTCCACTCAGCTGTCCGGGTCACCCTACCAAGCCAGGTGTTCTGTGTGACTGTCACTACAAGCCTCGATGGGTTGGCTTAGGGGGAAGGGTGTGGGCTGGCTCTCTTGCCCCTGCCTTCCTGAAGAAGGATATTCTGGAGCTGAGTGGCTGAAGACAAATATAGCCATTCTTCAGGCTGACAACAGGGAAGGACACCCAATGCAGGGGAAATAATACTGACCACAGGTACAAGTCCCGGGAGAAGTTTCTCAGGCATGGTCAGCTTTGTAGACAAAAGGCCAGCCAAATTCACTGGAGCCTTCCCCGCTCCCTCCACCTGTGTTTCAGTTCTCTCACGCATCCACTTTTTCATGGAGCTCATTCAAATAAGGAACCCATCTTTCTGAGGGCAAGCCATGCAAAGCATCCTTTAGCACCCCCTGCTGGTCCCTGGGAAACACTGCACATGCATGGCACCATCTTCTCTCCATCAGCAAGATCTTGGCACCATTTATGTCAAAGAGTATCCTTCCTATGCTTTCCTCTAGGAATTTTATAGTACCTGGTCTTACATTTATGTCTTAAATCCATTTTGAGTTTATTTTTGTGTATGATGTTAGAGAGTGTTCTAATTTTACTCTTTCACATGGAGCTATCTAGTTTTCCCAACACCACTTATTGAAGAGACTGCCTTTTCCTCCATTGTATATTTTTGCCTCCTTGAAAGTAAAAGCATTAGTCACTCAGTCATGTCTGCCTCTTTGGGAATCTGTGAACTGTAGCCTTCCAGGCTCTTCAGTCCAGGGAATTCTCCATGCAAGAATGCTGGAGTGGGTAGCCATGCCCTCCTCCAGGGGATCTTCCTGTCCCAGGGATTGAACCCACGTCTCCCACATTGCAGGCAGATTCTTTACCATCTGAGCCACCAGGGAACGTTCTCCTTGACTCCTTGGAATCCTTTGCCTCCTTGGTCATAGATTAATTGATCATAGTTGTGTGGGTTTGTCTCTGGGCATCAATAGGATCTTGGAAAGGAGGAGGTCGCGAACTGAAAGGGCTCCTGGCAGAGGTCAAGGAAAGACATGAGGAAAGGCTGATGCGGAGAAGAGGGCAGAAAGAGGAGCCCAGAAAGCCATGGGGATGGAGGAGTCCTTGGGCCTCCCAACATTCTGCAGTTACCTCAAGCTGATGCTCCCCAAAATTCATTTTCAGAGTAGACTTTATTCTAGGTTGACCACAGTTTGATGAAGCTTATTTATACTAGCTAGGAAAGATTGAGGGCAAGAGGAGAAGAGGGCAATGGAGGATGAGATGGTTGGATGGCATCACTGACTCAGTGGACAAGAGTTGGGACAAACTCTGGGAGACAGAAGGACAGGGAGACCTGGTGTGCTGCAGTCCATGGGGTTGCAAAGAGTCAGACATGACTGAGCGACTGAACAACAACAAAGACTGCCAGGAATCGACTTGGTGAGTTGAATGTCCATTTTGAGAAACCCTGATCCAAGAGGATTTCTAATGTAATATTTCACCAGTGTGACAAAACAAAATAGCAACATCTCAGGCCTGGGTCAATGTGTCCCTGCTAACTCAGATTCTGTACTTAGATAGCAGTTGTCCTTCCCTGTGGCCAGCTCTTCATCCATCTTCTCTTTATCTACTTACAGTTTACCCACCATCTCCTTTTTGGCATGAGTCTTGATCTTCTGGTTTTGTTTTATTAAGTTTCTATGTTCATGTACTGCTGGATGTTGTCTCAAATTCTTTGGGAGGTAGCAGACAATAAACAAATACCTAAATACAACAGCAGATTGTTTAAGTGTCTGAGCTCCAGAAATATATAACACAAAGGCTGAAAGGACATTTAAAAAAAAATAACTACTCACTTTTAACATCAGGTTATTATAATCATTGAAAAGCTGTAATAGTGTGGCTTAGAAGGCATGTCCATACTTAACTGATTATGAGACCTTAGGCTCATAGCATCTCTGAGAGTCAGACTCCTCATCTGCAAAATGTAGATAAGGGTGATTTCATGATAAAATGAGATGATGTAGTGTCTTCTACATGCAAGCCTGTGTGGGCTAAGAAACTTCAGTTGTGTCCAACCCTTTGCGATCCCATGGACTGCAGCCCACCAGGCTCCTCTGTCCATGAAATTCTCCAGGCAGGAATACTGGAGTGGGTTGCCATGAAAGATTTTGACAGCAGGTTAGGGAAAAGAAACTGTAATGCAATGCAGATGACCTAGAGGTAAGACGGTTAAATATGTCAAACTCAAGAGCAAAAAGCTCAGTGCCACTGAGCATTCTGCCTTACATGGAAATGGATTTTTGAAGAGAATAAACTGAACCAGAATGCTTAAGGAAGAAATGGCTGAGGATTAGAGATGTAAAGAAGGGTGAAAGAAGAGGTCAAAGAGATCATGGATGGAGGCCAGAGGCTAAAACATCTTTCTGCCGGAGTGGTGTGTCTTGTCAGTGACTCACTGTGAGATCTCAGCAGAAATGCCAAAAACAATCACATCAGAAAGGAGCAGCCCAGGCTAAGTGCAGGGTCTGATTAGATCAGCTGTTTCTAATACAGGGGCTTGGCTTCCACCGTCCACAGCTGAAATGACATTAAGATCACTCTCCAGGAGAAGTTTCCACTCGGATGAGCCTTGCACAGCACTTAAAAAACAAACTAACAGGAAACAAATGACAAACCCACCAACACATTACACCAAGCTGTCTTTACATTCACTTCGAGTACAGAGCATTCTAGACTTTTCTTGTCTCTTATGTCTCCTGCATTGGCAGGCAGATTCTTTACCACTAGCACCACCTAGGAAGTCCTCTCTTTGGTTACAACATGTAATCTATTGTGGAAATGGAAATCCATTCTTCTTGGGAGCCAAGGCTAAGATGGAAGTTAAGGGATCCTACCAGATTATCCCAGAGACAAGACTCAAGGTATACAGTGACAGGGGTCATTGGAGACAAGCAGAAGTTGAAGTTCAAGAGGAAGCAGATAGGAGGGAGGTGAATGCTGGCAGAAAAAAAGACATCTCTGTTAGATGCGTTGAGTTTCTATAGGAAAACTAAAGGAAGTGCAGAAGTCGGGGAGATTAGGCCACTAGCGTTCAGGACACTTCTAATGCCCTGGAACACTGGCCATTGCTGCTGAGAGGCATCAATAGGTCGAGTGACACAGGAACCACTCTACCGTCACTCCCTTGGAATCAGCCATCATTTCTCCATTCCAATGCCTCAGTCTGCCCCTCCTTGTGTCCATTTTATCTTCACTACTGCCATAGAAAGGCTCTGGGTCAGGCCAACTCGTGGGCCACTGCCCACTCATAGAGTTCTACCTTTGACTCAGGAATCAACCCTAGTCCAATCTGTTGTGGCCGGAGTAGTAGGATCACAAAAGCAGCTGTCTTACCTGCAACGATCCACTTCTGACCACTTCAAAAAAAATTTTTTTTTTAATTTTCAGCTTTAGTTTTAGTTATGTGTATATGCTGGCTTCCCAGGTATAGTGGTAAAGAGCCCACCTGTCAATGCAGAAGACGTAAGAGACCTGGGTTTGATCCCTGGGTCAGGAAGATCCCCTGAAGGAGGACATGGCAACCCACTCCAGTATTCTTGCCAGGAGAATCTCATGGACAGAGGAGCCTGGTGGGCTACAGTCCAGGGGGTTGCAAAGAGTCGGATATGACTGAAGTGACTTAGCACTCACACAAAACCTTCACAAAGTTCTATGAAGATACTTGCTTTCTTCTCAACCTGCTAAATTAAACTCCCCATGTAAAGTGTGAAGACATGTGGGTCTTTCCAAAACACCCCAGTAATTCTGGTGTGTACCCTCAGTTGAGAATCATTGCTTTAGACTCATCACCTACTTAAAAAGAAAACCAGATCCAACCACTTATTAGAGCTACCTCAACTAAAATATGATCAAGGCAGTTGATACTTTTTCAAAATGAATATGAGGAAACATGAAAATTAGCTCCACTGATACATTCTCTTTAAAAAGAGTAGGTATGATAGGATCATCAAATCCAAAATTATAATGAAAAATACAGGAATCTATTCATTTATTTTTGAGAAATTTTGATGGCTCATACACCATAGTGATAAGAAAGATGAAAAGAATGAATAGAAGACAGTCTCTGCTCTCATGAATAGGTGACAATAACACCAGTACATTGAATAGGATGCATAGAAATCACAAGTTTATCTTCTGTTATTCATTTAAACCTGAACAGTGAGAGAAATGTCTTCCCTTCTTGCTGAAAACCTGGGCAGGTCTATGACTTTACCAATCACTCTTAAATTAGAGGCAATTCTAAAGTTTCTTTAAATCACAAAGCACAGCTTCAATTCAATAATTTGAATATCTAATATTGAAAGTGTGAAAGTGTTAGTCCCTCAGTTGTGTCCGACTCTTTGTGACCCTAGGGACTGTAGCCCACCAGGCTGCTCTGTTCATACAATTATCTAGGCAAGAATACCAGAGTAGGTTGCCATTCCCTTCTCCAGAGGATCTTTCCAATCCAGGTATCGAACCAGTGTCTCCTGCATTGCAGGCAGATTTTTTTTTTTTTTTTAACCATCTGAGCCACCAGAGAAGATGTCTAATATTGTGGAAAAAGCAAACCTCTAGACTTGATTTAGGATCTTGCAGGAGCTGTGGTTAGCTTTTCCTCTCCTTGCTTATCTTGCCAACTGTGAATTCTGGGACTTCATGGGTTGAGTGTGGAAAGGGAGGAGGGAAAAGGGCTCCTGAACATTCCTATTTGACCCGTCCTCTTCTAAGATAGTTTTATATGCTCTGGGCCTGGCTGTTATGAGAACGGACTTTTTCTTGTGGAGACACAGATTCTTTTTTTCAGGGAATTTTGTGCTGGCTTTTTCTGACTTTGACTACCATAACACAGGAAGACCTCTCCTTTGTCCCTCAATGTTGATCCCCATGCAGCTTCTGTTTTCTGGCAGTTTCGGTGGCGTACCCTCACTCTCTAGTCAGAAGCGTCTTGAACAAAAGCCAAGACTTTAAATTCCTCTGAGATGTTTCAAGTAGGTGAAAGGGTCTCCTTGAAGCCCTTCTCACAAGGCTTCAGATGAGAAGGTAAAACCCTGGTCCTCCCTTTTGGGGTGGGTTGGATTCAAGAATGGTAGCTCTCTCTAAAGAGATCTCTTCACGAATCTACCCCTTCAAATCCCCTCCATGTGCTTGACAATAGGACCTTGCTATTTATTTTATATTCTCATGCATGTATGCTAAGTCACTTCAGTTGTGTCCGAATCTTTGCAACCCCATGGACTGTAGCCCACCAGGCTCCTCTGTCCATGGGATTCTCCAGGCAAGAATACTGGAGTGGGTTTCCACACCCTCCTCCAGGAGATCTTCCAACCCAAGGATGGAAACTTTGTCTCTTAATTGTCCTGCATTGATAGGCAGATTCCTTACCACTAGTGTCACCTGGGAATCCCATTTTATATACAATAGTGTTCATATTTTCATCTCAAACTTCTAATTTATCCCTCCTCCCTTTCCCCTTTAGTAACCATAAGTTTGTGTATTATGTGAGTCTATTTCTGTTTTGTAAAACAGTTCATTTGTATAATTGTTTAGATTCCAAATATATTCATTTTCCTGAAAAAAACTTAGAAGAGAATGAAAAGAATATATGTATGTATGTGTGTATATATATATATATATATATGTAACTGAATAACTTTGCTGTACACCTGAAGCTAACAGAATATTGTAAATCAACTATATTTCAAGAAAAAAAATTAATTCTCATTCTTTTCATGCACTCAAAACTGGTGAGAGGTTTTATCAGACAAGAAATTGGTTTTTAGGTCTTTCATTTAAAGTTTCCCATTTTTACCTATCTCAGGATTTACCTTGGTAATTAATATCGAATGTAACGTGGCGCCTCAAATCATGTAATTTAACAAGATGTCATAATTGCAGGATCACAGCTTAAGTGCTGCTCTGGTGGATCAGATGGTAAAGAGCCTGCCTGCAGTGTGAGAGGCCCACCTTCCATCCCTGGGTTGGGAAAAGCCCCTGCAGAAGGGCATGGCAACCCACTCCAGTATTCTTCCCTGGAGAATACCATGGACAGAGGAGCCTGGAGGGCCAAAGTCCATGGGGTCACAGAGAGTCAGACACGACTGAGCGACTACTTTCATTTTCTTTTCTATGTCCGTACAGAACAAGAAGTGATACTGGGAGAACACTGGGCAGCCTCCACTGGCCTGGCTGGAGGACGAGTGGGCCAGGAGATTCCTGAAGCAGGTTATCTCCTACTTGACTCATAATGGGTGTTGCCTCATGGCTCAGATGCTAAAGAATCTGCCTGTAATGCAAGAGACCTGGGTTTGATCCCTGGATTAGGTAGATAACTCAGAAAAAGGAACGGCAACCCACGCCAGAATCCTTGCCTGGAGAATTCCATGGACAGAGGAGCCTGGTGAGCAACAAACATTTTTCACTTAAGGGATACGCTTAAGTTCAGTAGTATGACAACTCTTAGTATGGGTGGGGCTGTTTTAAAGGGCAACATGCTCAAGTAGACACTCCTAGGCCAAATATGTTATATTTCTAGACAGATGCAAAAACCAAAATTGTTGCAGAAGTCTCTTTATTTTTATTTTGGCCGTGCCACACAGCATGTGGGAACATTAGTACCCTGACCAGAGATCCAAATTGTGCTTCTTGCAGTAGAAACTCAGAGTCCCAACCACCAGACTGCTAGGGAAATCACTTCATAAGTCTTAGTTGGTTTTTTCATCTCCTCATTTAGTCTCTAAAGTTCCTACAAATTCACAAGTGTAAATGTCACTGTAAAATCAGAAACTATATTATTATTGATTACTCTTGGGAGATTTCTTAAATGTCATTTATGCTAAGAATAATAACATTCATTTTCTAAAGGAGCATGTGAAAATTGTCATTTATGGATCTAAAATATATCTTGATAAAAGCTGACCTTGGGAGTTGAAATGTACGAGTACTTTGAAATGAAGATCTCATTTTAAAAGTAGTTCAAATAGGATTTAATGGACTGTGGACTGTAGTTTTAAATTAATGAGTGTACCTAGTAAAAAGCTTTGTACTAACAGGCATATGAAAGGTCAACTGAAATATTACAATTATCTTAATTGTTAAAGCATCTTGCTTATTAATATGTCAATTATTTTGACAGCCTTTTGGGGGGCAGAAACAAGGAGCTCTGGTTTTAGCATCCTTATCATATCATTATAAATCACTTGCCAAGTGCTCACATAGACACCACCCATATGGATCACACAATCAAAATGCATGCATCATCTGAGCTTCAAGGAAATTTTGACTAAATGCTTTTAAGCCTCAATTATATGCCTAATACTGAATCTTGATTTGATCTATCAAAACCCCTGGAAGTCATTACCCAGAAAGAAAAGACAACAGACATCTTCAATCAACTTTATTTGAATTACCCAAATGTGCACCAACCTTTGTATCCAGATTCAGTGGAGGATACAAAAGGAAGAAAAGACAAGAACTCTTACCATGAAAAAAAAGTAAAATGAGCTGAAGACACACTGCCCAAGACGGTAAGACTTAAGGATATATACTGAGTAGTAGCATCTGAGTAGCACAAAACAACTTAGTAAAGAATAAACCTACCCAAGGGAACACTATCAGCGACCTTGGCAGGGAGTAGAGAAGGGTGATCTGGCAATCCATCCCGAGAGATGGGATAAAGCAATGGACCTCCTGGTCACCAAAATGTCAGTGGCTTATTGTGGACATTGAACCATTAAGTTCCTCCTCTCTCCGTTTCAGTTTGCTCAACTCTAAAACAGAAAGTAAGGGTTGGGACAGTGTCTAAGTTCTTCCAGCTATAACAATATGGGATTCTAAGGACAAATGCAGAGAACCTGGAAGGTTGTGGACATTACAGGAAAGAGGAAGGACAAGCACAAAGCCACAGAGGTAAGAAAAAAGTAGTGTTGTGTGTGTGTGTGCCTGGGCAATGTATAGTAGGGTAGCAAAGACCTTTCACAAGCCAATTTAACTACTGTAAAGATTCTGGAGCCAGTAAACTTGGAAGTGGGTAAGACAGAGTGCTATGCTAGGTACTAGACAATACATAGGTGTCAAAATGGAGAAAGAGAGACTGTGTATCCTGTGGTCAGAAAGTCTGACTGATCGTCATGCTCCCCTCCTCACTCTAAATTCTTTGCATCTTTGTGGAACTTCATTACAACGCTTTCCCCCAAACCCACACACCAGGGTGTGGTTACAGATACCCTCTCTTTAGATTCGCACCAGGAGCCCCTCTTGTGGGCCAGGTAGCCGAGAGCAGTTGCTGAAATGATGGTGGTTAATCCAATCAGCTTCAGCAGGCCTGGCACGGAGGGCAAATGCCTTTGCAAGAAGGTGGTGGTGATGGGCTTCGCAGGGACATCCTGAGGTCAGAGAATACTTGGTGTCAGTACAGGGCTTGTGCACCTTGCTCCAAGAAGCCTGTATTTCCCCCAGTTCTCTGAATGTGACTCACATTTGCCAACCTCCAGGCCATGAAACATCACATCCCCTCTGCTCAGAACATTCATCTCCATTCCCCACCGGTTGTGGTTGTTCAGTTGCTTGGTCATGTCCAACTCTCTGCGACCCCATGGACTGCAGCATGCTAGGCCTCCCTGTCCTTCATCGACTCCCAGAGTTTGCCCAAGTTCACGTCCGCAGAGTCAGTGATGCTGTCCAACCACAGGGCCCTTGAATTAGCTAACTCTGACCACTAACTTCAAGCCTCAGTTTTCCCCTCACTTCCTCCAGGAGCCTTTCCAGTGTCCCAAAGCTAAGTTGACTCTCTCTTTTTACATTCTCAGCACGTCATCTTCATCGCACATGGAGCTTTTTGGTTGTCATCTCTCCTCCCCACCACGTGCTGAGCTCTGAAAGTGCGGTTGTACCCTCATCCCAGTGGCTGATGGCACACTAAGTATTGTGCCAGTGGCAGGCTGTACAATAAATATGTGTTGAGTGAATTGATCTGTGGTCTACTCAGTCCTCAATTCCATCTCTGACAGAAGCACTAAGAGAAAGACTTTGGAGTGGCCAGGCTATTGCCTTTGACCTTCTACCGGATAGACAAGTAACTCTGACCTTTCAGACACCTGTCCTCTACAATGCATTTCACTCTACCCCTCTATGTATCCTTCCTTCCAGTCAGGAAAATCTCCTGGGGTCTATAAAATGATAGGCATATTGAAAATGCATTTTTAATTTAAATCTGCTCTGTTTCATTCCACTTCTTTGCTCTCTGAACAGAGGATACTGACTTATCTTCCCTTCTTTCCTCCACCCTACCACTAGGTTAGAGATTTATTCAAGAGACATTTATCGAGTTCTTAATAAGCCTGGAACTCTCTGAGTAATCTCACCCGACCAAAAAAATATTTTTTCCTAATAACTTGCAAGGCATGTGGCAGCTACAAATTTGTCAAAGTTCTTCTAAATCCCTCACCTCTGCCCTAACCCATGACATCCCTTTAAACATCAATGGGTTGAATCACTACGGGGAGGGTCTGTGAATACATACAAGTGTGTTCTATTTGCAAATAATGTTCTCAAAGGAAAGAAATTTAACTTCATGAAATGAAATAGAACCTACCACAAACTCTGGTTCAGGCAGCCAGATTTCATCCTCTGGGATCTTGCCCATGGCATGCAGGATCTGAAAAGAAAGAGCATCTTGGTGAATAACAAAAACAACACTGTCTTTCTCCCAATCTACTAATCTTTCTCTTAATCTCCTAATCTGCTCTTTAAATACAGACTAACAACATCTTTTGGGATATCCATTAAACAGCCCAGGGTAAAAGCCAGTGTAGTCCACTGAACCTTCAAAAAATGTCCAAAAGATCTTTCATCTGTGACATGTTGGGCTTCCCTAGTGGCTCAGTGGTAAGGAATCTGCCTGCAATGCAGGAGACTCGGGTTCGATCCCTGGGTTGGGAAGATGCCCTGGAGGAGGGCATGGCAACCCACTCCAGTATTCTTGCCTAGAGAATTCCAAGAACAGAGGAGCCTGGTAGGCTACAGTCAATAGGGTCGCATAGAGTCAGACACGACAGAGACTAAGCACAGTCATTAGACTCACAATAAATCTTAGTAGCTGCAAACACGCCTTAATAGGGATGAGACCAGAGGAACTGTCAGAAAATACATAAATGAATTCTGAGTCCTAGGGTGCACATGTTTGGTTTCACAATATTAGACCGAGGCTCTCTCTCAAGTATAGCTATGGTGATATTTTGCCCCATGGACTCTTCTTACCTTGCACTCATTACTTTGGGGTTAAAGTGTTCATTTCACCCAAGACTACTGTTAAAAGGGTGTTTTGTGGTTTTTCAGATGGGGGTTAATGGGGAGTTGGCCTCCAGGATCTCAGACATCCTTAACCTGCTTGTCAGGACCCTGAGTTACTTCCTTCTCCACAGCACATGACCTTAGAGGATGAAAAGAAAGAGCATCTTGGTGAATAACAAAAACAACACTGTCTTTCTCCCAATCTACTAATCTTTCTCTTAATCTCCTAATCTGCTCTTTAAATACAGACTAACAACATCTTTTGGGATATCCATTAAACAGCCCAGGGTAAAAGCCAGTGTAGTCCACTGAACCTTCAAAAAATGTCCAAAAGATCTTTCATCTGTGACATGTTGGGCTTCCCTAGTGGCTCAGTGGTAAGGAATCTGCCTGCAATGCAGGAGACTCGGGTTCGATCCCTGGGTTGGGAAGATGCCCTGGAGGAGGGCATGGCAACCCACTCCAGTATTCTTGCCTAGAGAATTCCAAGAACAGAGGAGCCTGGTAGGCTACAGTCAATAGGGTCGCATAGAGTCAGACACGACAGAGACTAAGCACAGTCATTAGACTCACAATAAATCTTAGTAGCTGCAAACACGCCTTAATAGGGATGAGACCAGAGGAACTGTCAGAAAATACATAAATGAATTCTGAGTCCTAGGGTGCACATGTTTGGTTTCACAATATTAGACCGAGGCTCTCTCTCAAGTATAGCTATGGTGATATTTTGCCCCATGGACTCTTCTTACCTTGCACTCATTACTTTGGGGTTAAAGTGTTCATTTCACCCAAGACTACTGTTAAAAGGGTGTTTTGTGGTTTTTCAGATGGGGGTTAATGGGGAGTTGGCCTCCAGGATCTCAGACATCCTTAACCTGCTTGTCAGGACCCTGAGTTACTTCCTTCTCCACAGCACATGACCTCAAGCCCTACCTCTCGGGCCGCTCTCTCGCCAGCCTCCACAGCCCCTTCCATGTAGCCACTCCAGTGTGTGGCAGTCTCTGTGCCTGCAAAGTAAATCCTGCCCACTGGCTGGCGTAGAACCCTTGAAAAGAAAGCAAAGAGATAAAAGTGGTCAGTCTCAGAGAGCCAGAGGAGAGCCTTCCTACAAAGACCAAGGCTGGTCACTTCCCTTAGATTTTAAATGTCAGGAGGTCCAATGGCAATTTTGGAATGCGATTCATAGTTTCCTTCAGTTCTTGCATGACCTTTGTCACAGACAAAAGTGGAATAAAAGCCAAAATTCACTCCTGCACCAAGAGCTTACAGGTAAAGAGGCTGCCATTAACCGAGGTAAAAGAAGCATTTGCTTCAAGTACATGAAGTGAGGGACTCTATGCGCCCAGTCATGCTTAGCTCCTTTTATGCTTCACCAGGTTTGAGCAAGGAGACCCGTGCCCCCAGTTTCCCACCTGGCCATCCCACCAGTGAATTTGGCAAAGTGTCCTCTCACTGAGCTCCAGCTTCTCCATCCCTTAAGGGGCACAATCCAATGATTTTTAAAATCTTTCTTACCAGCAACATTCAACAAATCTGTGCATATCCCTATCCACAATAACCATTCATTGAGCACTTTATCAGTGTGAAGAGTTTTATTGCATTAAATGATAAACAGTTAACATTTTGGGTGGCACCAAGCGCTCCTCTAAGTGCATTAATCTTTACCACAACTCTATGAGGTCAATACTATCATTATCCTCAATTTGCAGATGAGAATATGGAGGTACAGGATCTATGGTGGGCATTAGGTCCACCTAGACCTTCCTTCAAGAATGAAGAACTTACTTCCAGCTGCTGAAAGGTAGTCTTCTGATGTTAGCACTGTTTGGCTATTGCCTCCACTAAAGAAAATTGCCCTGGGCTTCCTGGTGGCTTAGTGGTAAAGAATCCCCCTGCAAAGCAGGAAATGTAAGAGATGCAGGTTTGATCCCTGGGTCAAGAAGATTCCCTGGAGGAGGAAATGGCAACTCACTCCAGTAAGCTTGTCTGAAGAATCCCCATGGACAGAGGAGCCTGGTAGGCTATAGTCCATGGGGTTGCAAAGACTCGGATATGACTGAGTGACTAAACAACAGCAACAACAAGAAGCCCATATGCTACATAATAGGACAGGAGGTCACAGCACTTGGTTTCTAAGAGGGGTAGTTTGCTGTTACCCTGACAAAAATACCATAAGGGAGGCACCATCAATATGGCATTATTCATCCTATTCCATGTTTCCATTATATTCCAGATAGTGGATGTGGGTGTCCAGAGCTAATACCCCCACTCTTAGCCAACACTGCACACCACTGGACCTTTCAGAGAAAACAAAAGTTGGCTTGAATTGGGGGGTTTTCTTTCACCTACCCTTATTGCAGCCATCAAGAAAAAAAAACAAAAACAGGAGGAGAATAGAAGATATTATAAAAGACTAGAATGCTGATAAAAATACACAGCATCATTTGGAATTATCCATAGCCAGAATGGGTTGCAGAGCCTAAAGGTATTCAGGAAGGGTTTTCCAGGCAAGAATACTAGAGTGGGTTGCCAGCCCTCCTCCAGGGAATCTTCCCAACCCAGGGATCGAACCGGAGTCTCCTGCATTGCAGGCAGACTCTTTACCACAGTGCCACCTGGAAAGCTCCGAAAGAGCTCACCTCTGCTTCGAGGAATGTAACCCTGGTCTCCCACCTGACAGGTGGGGATACTCATCACTTTACTAACAAGGAAACTATGCACCAGGAAACAAACAAAAAAAAATTGTGTGACTCACTTTATTGTAGTGGTCTGGAACTGAACCCTCAGTATCTTCGAGGTCTGCCTATACTGAAGTTTTCAGCAGAATGCTTGGCAAATAGTTGGCACATAGGTAATAAGTGATGAACGAAGCAATTATTACTGACATTGTCTACAATCAGCATAGACAAAAATTTATCCCAGAATGATCTCGTAGATCATATTTTGCCGTCTTCAGGAAGATGGGACAGTGCTAACCAAAGCCACTATGTATCTTCTCACAAGCAGGTTTTAATCCTTCTTTGACTGCTTTTCATGAACAGATTGATTAGCCATTTACATTTACTCACATCTTTTTTTTTTTTCTGTTGCATACTCAGGCTTTTACTCATCACTCTACATTTCCTATTCTGTTTGGATTGAGCTCTTGGTACCAAATGATCTCTTGGTTTAGTAATACTCTAACGGTCATAACAGTTTCTGCTGTATTATTAATTCATACTTTGTCAACTACAGTAAACTAAACACTAATGATTCATACTTGTCTGCACAACACTATAAAATGCTAAAGCCATTGAATTATGCATTTTGAATGGGTGAATTTTACGGTATGTGAATCATATCCCTATCCACAATAACCATTCATTGAGCACTTTATCAGTGTGAAGAGTTTTATTGCATTAAATGATAAACAGTTAACATTTTGGGTGGCACCAAGCGCTCCTCTAAGTGCATTAATCTTTACCACAACTCTATGAGGTCAATACTATCATTATCCTCAATTTGCAGATGAGAATATGGAGGTACAGGATCTATGGTGGGCATTAGGTCCACCTAGACCTTCCTTCAAGAATGAAGAACTTACTTCCAGCTGCTGAAAGGTAGTCTTCTGATGTTAGCACTGTTTGGCTATTGCCTCCACTAAAGAAAATTGCCCTGGGCTTCCTGGTGGCTTAGTGGTAAAGAATCCCCCTGCAAAGCAGGAAATGTAAGAGATGCAGGTTTGATCCCTGGGTCAAGAAGATTCCCTGGAGGAGGAAATGGCAACTCACTCCAGTAAGCTTGTCTGAAGAATCCCCATGGACAGAGGAGCCTGGTAGGCTATAGTCCATGGGGTTGCAAAGACTCGGATATGACTGAGTGACTAAACAACAGCAACAACAAGAAGCCCATATGCTACATAATAGGACAGGAGGTCACAGCACTTGGTTTCTAAGAGGGGTAGTTTGCTGTTACCCTGACAAAAATACCATAAGGGAGGCACCATCAATATGGCATTATTCATCCTATTCCATGTTTCCATTATATTCCAGATAGTGGATGTGGGTGTCCAGAGCTAATACCCCCACTCTTAGCCAACACTGCACACCACTGGACCTTTCAGAGAAAACAAAAGTTGGCTTGAATTGGGGGGTTTTCTTTCACCTACCCTTATTGCAGCCATCAAGAAAAAAAAAACAAAAACAGGAGGAGAATAGAAGATATTATAAAAGACTAGAATGCTGATAAAAATACACAGCATCATTTGGAATTATCCATAGCCAGAATGGGTTGCAGAGCCTAAAGGTATTCAGGAAGGGTTTTCCAGGCAAGAATACTAGAGTGGGTTGCCAGCCCTCCTCCAGGGAATCTTCCCAACCCAGGGATCGAACCGGAGTCTCCTGCATTGCAGGCAGACTCTTTACCACAGTGCCACCTGGAAAGCTCCGAAAGAGCTCACCTCTGCTTCGAGGAATGTAACCCTGGTCTCCCACCTGACAGGTGGGGATACTCATCACTTTACTAACAAGGAAACTATGCACCAGGAAACAAACAAAAAAAAATTGTGTGACTCACTTTATTGTAGTGGTCTGGAACTGAACCCTCAGTATCTTCGAGGTCTGCCTATACTGAAGTTTTCAGCAGAATGCTTGGCAAATAGTTGGCACATAGGTAATAAGTGATGAACGAAGCAATTATTACTGACATTGTCTACAATCAGCATAGACAAAAATTTATCCCAGAATGATCTCGTAGATCATATTTTGCCGTCTTCAGGAAGATGGGACAGTGCTAACCAAAGCCACTATGTATCTTCTCACAAGCAGGTTTTAATCCTTCTTTGACTGCTTTTCATGAACAGATTGATTAGCCATTTACATTTACTCACATCTTTTTTTTTTTTCTGTTGCATACTCAGGCTTTTACTCATCACTCTACATTTCCTATTCTGTTTGGATTGAGCTCTTGGTACCAAATGATCTCTTGGTTTAGTAATACTCTAACGGTCATAACAGTTTCTGCTGTATTATTAATTCATACTTTGTCAACTACAGTAAACTAAACACTAATGATTCATACTTGTCTGCACAACACTATAAAATGCTAAAGCCATTGAATTATGCATTTTGAATGGGTGAATTTTACGGTATGTGAATTCAGTTCAGTCGCTCAGTTATGTCTGACTCTTTGCAACCCCATGGACTGCAGCACGCCAGGCTTTCTTGTCCATCACCAACTCTTGGAGCTTACTCAAACTCATGTTCATCGAGTCAGTGATGCCATCCAACCATCTCATCTTCTGTCATCCCCTTCTCCTCCTGCCTTCAATCTTTTTCAGCATCAAGGTCTTTTCCAGTGAATCAGTTCTTCCCATCATGTGGCCAAAGTATTGGAGTTTCAGCTTCAGCATCAGTCCTTCCAATGAACACCCAGGACTGATCTCCTTCAGGATGGACTGGTTGGATCTCCCTGCAGTCCAAGGGACTCTCAAGAGTCTTCTCCAACACCACAGTTCAAAAGCATCACATCTTCGGTGCTCAGCTTTCTTTATAGTCCAACTCTCACATCCATACATGACTACTGGAAAAACCATAGCTTTGACTAGACAGATCTTTGTTGGCAAAGTAATGGTATGTAAATTATATCCCAATAAAGATGTTGAAAAAAGTATGCTCTCATTAATATACTGATTCTTGTCTACTGTATGCTACCTTGTGTTTTCTTATACACCTGAAAAGAAAAATAAGGTTCAGAGAGAAGTGGCCTGTCCAGGATGGAAAAGTTGGTTATTGGTAGAATCAGGAGTGGAACCCAAGTCTCTTTATCCCCAGTCTAGAACTCAATTTGTTTTTATAATGCTGTACTCATGTTGACACTTATGTGGTACCATTTGAGGAAGTTTCACTGAGCCCTACACTTGCTGTAAAGGCAGTTCTGACAATATACATGAACCCCCTATCTAAATTCCTAATCTTAGGCTGCAGTCTTCATTGGTTCTATTGATTGGGATTGCTCCTTCAGAGGAATTCAGAGTCCAAAGCGCCACCATGATGTGGCATTGCAATGACTTCAGTAGTGACATTCACAAGATACAAAGGAACCCAGGGATTTGGGGATTTTTTTCCCCAACATTTATAAGAAACAAGGGAGAAGAGCTACATGAACCTTCTTAGAGTTATGGATTCGGGATCAGGGAATTTCAGTTAGAACTGAGCCCACTTTTACTCTACCTTCCATATTGAGTCATGATCCCAGGAGGGAAGTAGGAAGTGTAGCAACCTGCTGAGTACTGCTCCTCACACCAGTTCTTCTCTTCATAGTGCACTGGCTGCAAGGCAGAGTGACAGAAACTCAGAGAAGAATCAAAGGAAGTGATCTCACCCAGAAGAAATCAAACACATCACGGTAGGCTTCATACTGGAGAACCAACATATATCTAAAGCGAAAGTCACTCAGTTGTGTCCAACTCCTTGCGACCCCATGGACTATACAGTCCATAGTATTCTCCAGGCCAAAATACTGGAGTGGGTAACCGTTTCCTACTCCAGGGGATCTTCTCAACCCAGGAGTCGAATCCAGGTTTCCTGCACTGCAGGCAGATTCTTTACCAGCTGCGCCACAATGGAAGCCCAAGAATACTGGAGTGGGTAGCCTATCCCTTCTCCAGTGGATCTTCCTGACTCAGGAATAGAACAGGGGTCTTCTGCACCACAGGCAAACTCTTTACCACCTGAGCTATCGGGGAAGCCCTGTGTCTAAAATAAAGCCTTATTGTTCTGATGTTTCTAGAGATATGACTTTGGACATGTAAATGTCCTTGGTTATAAACTTCTAAGAAATTCTGATTTAGACAGTTTTCACATTTGCTTCATTCATGTCCCAAGTACCGTTCATAAATTGCAATTGTCTAGTTCCATGTTTAAAGTGGTCTTAGGTATTAAGAAGCTTTAAGTGTCTAATAGTTTCGGGACAAGTTTGAAAAAGGATTTAATGCTTACTGGAGTAAGAAGGAGGAAAAAAAGTAGAAAGACTGCCTGTTAAGTAAAAAGAATGACCAGATTCACATTTTTGGTGCAAGTCAACTTTGTCAAGAGAAGCTAGGACAGACGAATTAATGTTTTCATGGGATGTAGGCAATTCTGTTGATGGCAATGTGCTGTGTGGTGCTGTGCTTAGTCATTCAGTCATGTCTGACTCTTTGAGACCCTATGGACTGTAGTCTACCAGGCTTCTTTGTCCATGGGGATTCTCCAGGCAAGAAGAGGAGTAGGTTGCCATGCCCTCTTCCAGGAGATCTTTCCAACCCAGGGATCAAACACAGGTCTCCTGCATTGCAGGCAGATTCTTTACCAGCTGAGCCACAAGGGAAGCCCAAGAATACTGGAGTGGGTAGCCTATCCTTCCTCCATGGGAACTTCCTGACCCAGGAATCAAACTGAGGTCTCTTGCATTGCAGGCAGATTCTTTATCAGCTGAAGCCCATTGATGGCAATACATGCAGGCAACGATCAGCCTGAAAAATATGTTTTTTCAATAATAGGCAAAACATTAGCTGAGGTTTTGTGAACTTCAAGTTGTATTAAAAAAAAGTAAACATAAGTGTTATCATTAAGCATTATTTTGAAAAGTTGTTAATAAAATCAACATGGCAAGTCTTAAGAGAAAAATGGTAGTTATAAAAAGAGATTTGGAAAAGATGTTTCATTTGAAACAATTGCAGTCACACATGGGATTTTGGATAGCTATTTGTAACAATGAACAAAGCACAAGGCCCTTTCCGCTAGGTATAAGTGGCTTTGATGTCTCTGGCCCAGCCCTCTTCCCTCTCTGCATCTGAGTGTGATAAGCATCCTTCTCTGCCTATATCCAGTCAGCCAATCAGAATAAAGTTTGGACTTCATATTTCACCTTTCCCTGCTCCCAGGACAAATGCCAAAGCAAGTGCCACTCTCTACCAAGAGCAAACAACTCATTTTTATCCTCAGAAATTAATTATATATATTTTTCTAAGAAAAAGAGACTGTTTCCCTGTTAAAAATGATCAGCTTTTTGGGACTGTGAAACTGCTTTCCCCTCCCACTGGGGTTCCCCAAACAACCATCTCACAGGTGGCTGGAGGAACCTCAGCTCTGCACTGCCTCAGCCTGAGGGTGTCTCAGAACGTAACTTCAACAAAGCTTGAGTATCTACCAGGGAGAAATATCTTGAACTGTATTTTTTAAATAGAAAGACCAGCCAATTTCAGCAGCTGTGACAGAATTAATTTTTAATATGCATAGAGTTTGGATTTTGCTACCTCACAGTATCCTTGTGTCCAGAGGCTATGCTTATATTTAATCTTGTTAAACGGTATATGACAGTGAAAAATGAAACAAAATCCATTCTTCATTATTATTATGTTCCTCTCCAAACCAATCAATTTGCCATTCTTGTTCATTTGCTGAGGACTAATTCTTTGAAGCTTCAAGAGCATGTGTTTCACCTATAACAAGTAACTCTTGCTTTAAAAGGATGAACAAAAATGACAAATTCAAAAACCACAACAACTTTTGACTAGAAGAAGTCAGCCACTGCAAAGTTGAGCAAAATAAATGTTCAAGAGATAAAATGAAACCATGGAGCTGTTCAACTAGGTCATGATGTGCAGTGCAGAGATTTGGATTTAAGAGGCTTAACAAGTTAAACATTCTTAGCCCCTTCATTAGATTTTCCTTATGCTTTAACGCTCATTTGTACATTGTTTTCCATTGTCTTCAAATGATTCATGGGTAACTGGATTTAATAAAAGCTTTCAAAAGGTGATGTAATCCGTGTCAAAACGTTAAAAACCCAGCAGTCTGGTGAATGGAAAGAAATGTCGGCTCATTGTTTTAAATATTGATGGAGGTGGTGGTTATGGTTACTGGTTATGGGCACATTGGGTCCTTTGATTATCACCAAATGCCCCTACTGCCCTGCCTCCCATATCATCCCTTTAGCCACGCGGAGGAACTACCTGCAAAGATGTCTAGGAAGCTCAGCTAAGGCTCACCTTGAGTCAATCAGCATTGCTTCCCTGCTCCAGGAAGAGCTCTAAACTCAGTGTCAAGGGTAGCATCACGTAAAACACATTAGTTTGTAGGGTCCTTAAGCTGCCACTTGGAGAAGAAAATGGCAACTCACTCCAGTGCTCTTGCCTGGAAAATCCCATGGATGGAGTAGCCTGGTAGGCTATAGTCCATGGGGCTGCCAAGAGTCAGACACAACTGACTTCACTTTCACTTTTCAAGCTGCCACTAGCCAGGGCCCATTCCTTCTGGGTCAACTCATAAGTTGACGAGCCCTGTTGTGCACACCCCTCCAAGAACAGATCAAGGAAAACACGAGCTCTAGAACCTGACTTGCCTGAGCCCATCACTGCTAGGCCCAGATCTCTTGGGATTTCTCTGGTGGTCTAGTGGCTAAGATACCCAGCTTCTACTGCAGGGTGCACAGATTCAATCCTTGATCAGGGAACTAAGATCCCACATGCTGTACAGTAATGCCAAAGTTGAAAAAAAAAAAAAAAAGAAAGAAAGAAAAAGGGAAAAAGAAAAGCAAATCTCTCTCCCATAGGGAATGGTTGGGAAGCCTTACATGCAAAGCTTCTTGTGAGCCCAGAACCTTTGCATAGAGGTCACAGAGTTTCTTCAACCTATGGGAAGAGGGGAGAAAAAATAAATAAATGAAAATGAAGAAGGAAGCAAAAGTGGAAGAGGTACTTATGATTCTCATCATTCAAAAAGATTCTGAGCCTCTGAACTTTTTGCTTCTACTTGACATTTGATCTTAACTTTTCAAAACAAGGCACTTTATTTTAGTTCCAGTATCTGAAATCTACGAGGTCACAAAAAGTTATAATGAAAAGAAAAGGATGCATTGCCTGCATCACCAGGGGCACAGGGCAATTTACTCATTCATCGAAAGAAACCTTGTGTACCTCTTGTCAATTTCCTAAGCACTGGAGATTCTGGGAGGATTCCTGCTACCCTCCTTCTCTCCTCATCCCACTAAGAGGAAATGGGCAAAGTGGAGAAAGAACAACTTTGAATTCTGCTTCTGTCTCTTCCATGCTGTGAAGTCTTAAGCAGGTTACTTAAGCTCTTCGACCTTTAGTTTTGTCCACAGACTCGCCTGATTTTTTCAGTAATCATGGTAAGACAGTGTGGCCCCAGGACCAGTAGCAACTGCATCATTTGGGAGCTTGTCAGAAATGCAGACTCTCAGATCTCATCCCAGACCTGCCAACTCAGAAACAACAGTGGCAGCATCTGTGTTTTCACAAACCTTCTAGGTGATTAAGCTTGAGAACCATGGGTAGAAAGCATATAAAGTTTCCAGTTGAGTAACTGGTTGTTGTTCAGTTGCTCAGTCGTGTCCGACTCTTTTCGACCTCATGGACTGCATGCAGCACTCCAGGCTGCCCTGCCCCTCACTATCTCCACAACAACCGGCACAAATGTAATAATGCTTGATAAATGATAGCTCTTAAGAGATTTAGTCTTATGGGGGAATCGGATATAAGCCAAAAGTTATAATTAGTTAATTAAGGTACAAGATAAGACTTATTTCCATTCTGATTTTTATAGAATAGTATTGTTAAACGGGATCTTACAGGTGATATAAAGTTAGGCCAATGACTTTCAAAAATATTATTATTATTATCATTATTATTATTTTAAATATAGGAACTCTTTCTACAAATAAAAATAT
>SJYC01000350.1:0-16906 GCA_006408675.1 Madoqua kirkii
GCCTAGTATATGTATGTATAATTGAGTCACTTTGCTGTGCAGAAGAAATTAACATGACATTGTAAATTAGCTTAAACATTGTAAATTATTTATTTCAATAAAATAAATTTAAAAAGAAAATTCCTAATCTCTCCTCCCTTCTTCCCTCTTCCATCCTTCCTTTCACCCTTCCTCCCTTCTTTCTACCCTGCCATCTCTCTCTCTTTCATTTTTTCTTTCTAATTTCTTTTTACATAAATGAACTAATTTAGCAGAAGCAGAGGAATAGTCAGACAGAACAAAGAAAATTAAATAGAACCAAATATATAAGGGAATTTAAAATCATAAAGGTGAGCATTTTCAACTCATGAAGAAAAGATAGATTATTTGATGAAATGGCACTGGGACAAATGGCTACCCTGAAAGAAGCAAAATTGGACTTCCATGTGACTTCTTACACCAAAAAATATTTCAGAAGGATCAAAGACTTACACAGAATGGATGAATACAGAAAAGCACTGAAAATGAATAATTTAAAACCATCTTGAAATGGAAAAGTCTTTTCTATGCATGATAGACCATTCAGAAGCAATGATTTTAAAAGCAGATCAACCTAACTTCATAAAAAGCTAAATCTTTACTATAGTATAAAATGAATAAGCCATAAATATGATCAAAAAAAATATCGGAAAAAGATCTGCTCCACACACTGGAGATTCAGCAGTGAACCAACCAGACAAAACTTCCTACTTTCATGGATTTTTTTTTTTTTACTGTTTTGCAACATTTTATTTTACTTAATACTGTAATTATTAATATTTACAGATAATACTACTTTCTTATTGGTTTATAACATGTCTTATTGTATGTAATGCTTGTACATTCTTTTTTTCATGTTCTTTTCCACTATGGTTTATCACCAGATATTGAATATAGTTCCCTGTGCTATACAGCAGGACCTTGTTGTCTATCCATTCTATGTGTAAGAGTTTGCATCTGCTAATTCCAAACTCCCAATCCATCCCTCCTTGGATCTTAATATTCTAGTGGGGACACTTTTTAGGTAAGTGGCCCAATCAGACCTCCATAGCCCTGGCCAAGCACAGCGGTGGCAATAGTCATAAAGCAGCGAGCTAAGAATGGAGGCGGGGAGGATGTGCCATCCAGGGACTCTTGTGTGTGCATGCTCATCATGTCTGACTCTTGTAGCCCACCAGGCTCTTCTGTCCATAGTATTTTCCAGACAAGAATACTGAGGTAGGTTGCCATTTCCTTCTCCAGAGGACCTTCCCGACCCAGGGATCAAACCCACGTCTCCTGCATCTCCTGCATTGGCAGGCGGGTTCTTTACCACGAGTGCCACCTGGGAAGCCCTCCAGGGGCTCTTAGTTGGTAAATATGTTATCAGGGAGGCTCCCAAAGAGACACAGGAGACAGACACAGGAGACATGGCTTTGATCCCCGGGTTGGGAATGTGCCCCGGAGAAGGAAATCGCAACCTTTTCCAGTATTCTTGCCTGGGAAATCTCATGGACAAAAGAGCCTGGCAGGTTACAGTCTTTGGACTTGCAGAGTCGGATATGACTAAGCACGCACACCATGCGGCAGCACACTGTGCTATCAGGGGTGGTATGGGAATAAATAGTTGGTAGTGGTGAATACCAATTGCTGAAAGAAATTGCCACCTCCAGGGAACCCAGTCAGTCTGTGCTTATACTTTCTCATTGTTATGCATCATTCATGCAGGATGTATGGCAGAGTGCCCTATAAGGGGTCATTTGTTTACCTGGTTATCTCCTCCCCCAGTAAGTTTTCAGCTCCTGGGCTATATCCATTTTGTATTCTCCATAGCCCCTTGCATGGTATCTTATGTATGATAAACTCAACAAATATTATTTTGAATACTTCATTCTTCAGTTATCAGCCTTGTGCCTCTCTACACGACCCTCATGATGAAACATAACAGACATGTCATGTTAGGAATACACATTAAGCAGTCTTTAAGTTAAAAAGTTAGGTGAAGTCGAAAGTAGGTAGAAAGAAGAAACAGAGAGAAAAAAAGGAGAGGGGTATGGGGTAGCACAGGAAGGGAGAGAGGGGGAAAGGAAGGGAGGGAGGGAGGCAGAGAGAGAGGAAAAGAACAGATACTTTTTCCTTACCTTTCCTCCTTAGTAAGACGGGCCAGTTTTCTGGCTTTGTGGGCAAGGATAAATCTAAAACATACAACAAGAAAATGGGGGAAAATCAATGGATACTGTCATCTTGGCCTCATTTCTATAGCTACACATGTGTCTAGTGTACAAATTAAAAGTAAACCAGAAGAAACAAACAACACACTATCTTATTTTACGTTCCATGTTTTACTATTTAGGTGTTACATTCCCGACATTAAAAGATACCTTCTAGTTTTAGGAATTCAAGGGACTAAAAACAGATCACTGGCCTTAATTTTTGCCTAGGGGTATACCATGATTAGGCCATCTCCCCATATATGGCTGGTGGTCAATAGGAATACACCCTGGGTCTCAAATGCCTATCTAAGATGTGTCTGAAATTTTACAGTTCCATCCAGTTCTTGTTCTTTGGTTCTGTCTTCAATATGCTTCTCCCAATTGCCCAGCCTTCAGAATCTGCCTCCATTTCCAGTCCTATGATTGTCTTCAACTAACAGACTGATTTTGATCTCCCTCTTTTGACCTTTGGCTCTCTCTGAAATAAACCCATACATATCCTAAGACCCGTCTCAGTTTTGGCTGCTCCAGGTAATCACCACCTCTCCATCCCCATGACATCCGCATCTACGTTGCTCTTCCCTACCAAACTGAGGACTGGGCTGCTCTTGGCTTCTCTCTTATGGGAAATCTCAGCATCCCACATAAGTACCATCGATGCTCATGCAACCTCCACAAGAAGCCTTCTTAGTGGAACACCGTAAGTCAAATCTTCATATCACGCTTTCATAAAAGATAGCTTACCATAATATATCAACTCCCAGTGCTAAACATGAAGAAAACTAATATAACACATTTTAAAATGTTGTTGACATTTTAATTCCTTTCTAAATTTTTATTCATTGTAAGATATTATTTTAAAAAAATTTTTGGCCTTGCCATGTGGCTTGTAGGACCTGAGCAGGGATCGGACCTGTGCCCCCTGTAATGAAAGCAGGGAGTCCTAATCAGTGGACTATCAGGGAATTACCAGAAGGCATTATTTGTAAAAAATCAATAAGATCTTTCTTACAGCTGGATTTGGAGAAAAGTGACATTGGGTAAAAAGTTATTGAACAAAGTTTGGGACACAATTATTGATAGTACAGGAATATATTGTCTATAGGGAAGATCATCACACCACCACAAGCGTGCCTTACCCTATTATGGCAGGATAGCTGCCATCGGGTTTAGTATCATCCAATGTATAGGCAACTGGGGCTTCCTCTCCTTCAATAATCATGCTTCCACAGTAATCTTGGAGAAAAACAGAATGGAAAAAGACATTCATCACCCTATAAAACTACCTGTAGCAGTTACAATGAAGCATACAGTTTTCAATTTGAGAAGCCCAAAGGATGGAAATAAGACCTATACTCTAAATATATGAAGGTAAATCAAACTGATTTTTGGAAAGTGAAGGAGCCAACATTTGGTGAAAAACTCAAATGCTAAGTTCCTCTCTGCAAAGAAGCAATGTGATATCATGAATTAATCTAGGCCACCATTAAACGAAATCTTGTTTTCCCTTACTGTTACCACTTGTGTCTCCATTTCTTTTTTCACAAGAAATTACATAAAACCAAAGACGTGTCAAAGACATGCTAGTCTATTCCTGTAAAATAGAAGGCATTGAACATTCACACTTTATGAGGGGCCACTTAGATGGTGCTAGGGATAAAGAATCTGTCTGTCAATGTAGGAGACACAAGAGATGTGGGTTTGATCCCTGGGTCAGGAAGATCCCCTGGAGGAGGGTACGGCAACCCACTCCAATATTCCTGCCTGGAGAATCTCATGGACAGAGGAGCCTGGGAGGTTATTGTCCAAAGGGCCACAAAGAGTCAGATATGACTGAAGTGACATAGCACACACATTCTTATTCTAACTAGTTCTTGATTATCTGTAGATAGGGCAGAGAGCACTTCATACAGCACCTCCAGAATAACCTGGGAAAAAATTTCAGCTCATTCTGGACAAATGTGCTTATCTGATTCCCCTCCTGAACCAAAAAGATATGTAATTTTATCAAAAGAATACAACAGAGCAATGGTGAAAATGTCAGGGCAGAATTTTAAATGTTAGAATAAGATCCGACTACAGTGTACCACTCTTCCCGCTCCATCATTTACTAGGAAATTGGGCTTGTTTGAACAAAATTATGGTGGGACACCTTGGAACAAAGGTTGTATAGCAAATCAAATGAGAGGGCTTCAAAATGAGGAATAAAGACTAGAGAAAGAACTTGGAGGACATGCAACGTCCCCAACTTGTGTGTGAGCAGGCACACCTGTAGACCTTTTAACCTGCATTTGCTTCTCTGTCTCCCTCCATGACCCTCCCCACTTTGCATCTGTGAGAATCAGCATTCTAGTCGGTCACTGGATTGAGGGGCACTTGCATGCCCTTCAGGTGTCTGGGGCTAGAAAAAACAATGAGAAAAACTGAACTACGGGGAGACGAAATGTTTAAAGTCTGTCCGAGAATTTAAGAAGATTTAAGAATACATGAGAAATAGCTAAGGGCTCACCATGTTATAAGAAGACAAGAAAGAAGATAGGATGTCATAAGAGAAAAGAGCAAGGGCACACTGGTCACACAGTCAGCTGAACTGGCTGGGGTGGAGGCCTTGCTTCCTGGGCAGAGACGCTGCTTGGCCTCTGTGCCACCCAGGTGCACTGCGAGGAAGCAAAGGACCAAGGGGCAGAGAGAAGAGTACTGTTCATGCCAGGACAAGTCATGCAACAACAGTAGTATTTCTGCCATTTGTAGGTAGAAAGCTGAGGAGTTCTGCCCATGCATAGGGGACTTCTGATTAACTTGGTCCAGCCTTGCTCTTAAAAAGGGGCATTCAAGGACATCTAGACATTTAACAAAGTCCTTTAACATAAAAAGAAGCAGACAAAAGCAGAAACAAACTAACAAACAACAAGGAACCCTCAGGAAAAAAAGACAAAGAGAGTAGAAGTACCCCCCAAGGGGCAAGTAACATCCTCAGGGAGAAAAGAGAAGATATTGTGCCTATGGTCAGTGATAAAGAGGACGATTGCCAGGTGGCGTTAATGGTTTAAAAAAATAAAACCTGCCTGCCAACACAGAAGATGTAAGAAATGTGGGTTCGAACCCTGGGTCAGGAAAATGCCCTGGAGGAGGGTATGGCAACCCACTCCAATATTGTTGCCTGGAGAATCCCATGGACAGAAACATGCATGCAAAGAGGACTATTCAGAATCAAATAATACATGAGAAGCTTTTTTTTCGTGTGGGAGTGTGGAAGGAGGAATGCCGAGCTGATGATCACATTCATCTAGAAGAATGACTGATATTTACCAAGGACAAAATTATAGGAAAAATAATGAAGAGAGAATCTGTATGCGTGCTAAGTTGCTTCAATGTTGTGTGACTCTTTGTGACCCTATGGACTGTAGCCCTCCAGGCCCTCTGTCCGAGGGATTTCCCAGGTGCGAATACTGGAGTGGGTCTCCATGCCCTCCTCCAGAGGATCTTCCTGACTCAGAAATCCAACCTGCATTTCCTGCACTGCAGGCGGATTCTTTACTGCTGAGCCACTGGGGAAGTCCATTTTATATAGAGTGCTACAAAAAAAAAAAAACAAAACACATTTGTAACCCAGTGACAAAGATCAGAGAAAAAGAATGGCTGGTCCAGAAAAGCCCATGTAGATATATTTCCTAGTAAGATGAAACCATCATAAACACGTTAAAAAATGATGAATTGGAAGAAAATATTTGCAACAGATGCAGAAAAAAATTAATGAGCACAGGATAAAGAGATAATTGACAAAATGATTTTACATAGTTCTGAAGCCTTATTAATGATAAAAGTTACAGATTTTATTAAAAAGAAATGCTCCTATTCAAATCTTCAGAGCGATACAGAAGAAGCTGTTTATTGCAGCATGGTATATAATAGTAAAAACTTAAAAATAATGGAAATGCCTATTATCAGCATAACTACTGTACACATTTTGATAGAGCCATACAGGGAATTACTGTTTATTCTGTTGTTGAAATAAAGTAGATTTAAATGCCAAGATGTGGAGAAATGTCTGTGGTCATGGAGGGAAGCAGCTTAGCACCAGCAAGCTCTCCATGGTGGGTCACTGTCCGGTTCTTTGGAAAAGATAAATTACTTGCTCAACTGATGCACCAACCCAGTAACAGTCCTAAATAGAATGTTCTGCAAAGGCGGAGGATTACAGGCTGCAATGTGGTGGAAAGGGGTAGATACAGTAAGAACTGTCTGAAGGGAAAAATGTGGAACTTTCCCCCTTTGCCTGCAGCACAACCTTCCTCTCATCTTCTGTAATCTAGGTCCTCATTTCAGTCCACCCTTCCCTTTGCCCTCAGTCTCAGGTACTGACTGTTCTTACCTGGCCTCCTCTTGGAAGAAAAGGAGCTGTGATGAGGGTGAATGTGATAAGACTCCAGCATTGAGCTTTCAATATAGTAAGCATGTGTGGCTTTTGTACATTTGAATTTTTTTCTTTTTAAGCTTTTAAATTTCATATTGGAGTAAAGTTAATTAACAATGTTGTGATATCTTCACACACCGAGGAAATCAGAATTGAAAGAGACATGTGTATCCCAGTGTTCACTGCAGCACTGTTTACAATAGCCAGGACATGGAAGCAACCTAGATGTCCATCAGCAGACAAATGGATAAGAAAGCTGTAGTACATATACACAATGGATTATTACTCAGCCATTAAAAAGAATACATTTGAATCCGTTCTAATGAAGTGGATGAAACTGGAGCCTATTATACAGTGAAGTAAGCCAGAAAGAAAAACACCAATACAGTATACTAATGCATATATATATATGGAATTTAGAAAGATGGTAACAATAACCCTGTTTGTGAGACAGCAAAAGAGACACAGATGTATAGAAGAATCTTTTGGACTCTGTAGGAGAGGGCGAGGGTGGGATGATATGGGAGAATGGCATTGAAACATGTAAATTATCACATGTGAAATGAATCGCCAGTCCAGGTTCGATGCATGATACAAGGTGCTCGGGGCTGATGCACTGGGATGACCCTGGGAGATGGGATGGGGAGGGAGGTGGGAGGGAGATTCAGGATGGGGAACACATGTACACCCATGGCGGATTCATGTCAATGTATGGCAAAACAAATACAATAAAAGTTAGTGAAAGTTAAGTCACTCAGTCATGTCAGACTCTTTTCGACCCCATGGACTGTAGCCCACCAGGCTCCTCCGTCCATGGGATTCTCCAGGCAAGAATACTGGAGTGGGTTGCCATTTCCTTCTCCAGGGAATCTTCCCAACCCAGGCACTGAACCCAGGTCTCCCACATTAGAGGCAGATGCTTTAACCTCTGAGCCACCAGGGAAGCCCTAAACAATATTGTAAAGTAAAAAAATAAATTAATCAAAAAAACAATGTTGTGATATTTTCAAGGGTATAGCAAAGTGATTCAGTTAATGCATTAATATATATATATATATATATATATATACATATATATATACATACACACACATACACAGATCTATTCATTTTCAGATTCTTTTCCTATTTAAGTTATTATAGAATATTGAGCCGAGTTCACTGTACTATACATTTAAGACCTTGTTGGTTATCCATTTTAAACAGAGCAGTATGTACATGCCAATCCCAAACTCCCTAACCATCCCTCCCCACAACCTTTCCCCACAGGGTAACCATAAATTCGTTCTCTAAGTCTGTGAGTCTGTTTCTGTTTCGTAAATGAGTTCATTTGTATTTTTTCTTTTTAGATTCCACATGTAAGTCATATCATATGGCATTTGCCTTTGTCTGGCTTACTTCACTCACTGATAATCTCTAGGTCCATCCACACTGCTACAAATAGCATTATTTCTCTCTTTTTAATGGGTGCATAATATTTTTAAATTTAAAACAATTAAAATGAAGTAGCCATGTGTGGCTTCTTACATTTGACTTTAAAGCAATTAAAATGAAACAAAATTGAAAAATTCAGATCCTCAGTCTCATTAGCTACATTTCAAGTATTCAGTTCTCAACACAAGTGACCAGTGGATGCTGTACTGAAGAGAATCACTCTGGAACATTTCCATCGTTGCAGAGTCTAGTATTTTAGTGGGCATCTCTGTAATGTTCTACCCAGCAAAGCAACACACTTATTGAATATCTATTTTACACAGTAGAATCCTGACACAAGGGAGAAATTGCCTGGAAATTTTCAGAATCCCCATCTTTGTGAAAGGCTCTATAAACTCTTACTTTAAAAAATTGCATCAGAAAGTGTTAATAATCTATTTTCACAAAATTTTGTGAAAGGATTAAGTAAACATTATATTGAATTATTACAAAATTGAAAAATTCAGATCCTCAGTCTCATTAGCTACATTTCAAGTATTCAGTTCTCAACACAAGTGACCAGTGGATGCTGTACTGAAGAGAATCACTCTGGAACATTTCCATCGTTGCAGAGTCTAGTATTTTAGTGGGCATCTCTGTAATGTTCTACCCAGCAAAGCAACACACTTATTGAATATCTATTTTACACAGTAGAATCCTGACACAAGGGAGAAATTGCCTGGAAATTTTCAGAATCCCCATCTTTGTGAAAGGCTCTATAAACTCTTACTTTAAAAAATTGCATCAGAAAGTGTTAATAATCTATTTTCACAAAATTTTGTGAAAGGATTAAGTAAACATTATATTGAATTATGATATGCTGTGCTAAATTGCCTCAGTCGTAAACGACTCTTTGAAACCCCATGGACTGTGGCCCACCAGACTCCTCTGTCCATGGGGATTCTCCAGGCAAGAATACTGGAGTGGGTTGCCATTTCCTCCTCCAGGGGATCTTCCCAACCCAGGGATCGAACCAGGGTCTCTTACATTGGCAGGCGCATTCTTTACCACTAGCATCACCTGGGAAGCCCATATTGAATCACAAAAAGAGTTCATCACATTCTAAGGAAAGTTAATTCCATGAGTTTGTGCCAATGTACTTTACTTGATGGAAATGACCTTAGAACCTGGATGAATGTTTTACGCCCGCATGCTAACAAAAACAGCTATACACAAATGTGTAACTTTGCACCAAGTTTTTTGGACCTTCTACCAAAGGAAAGTACTCACCCATATTTCTCCAGAAGGGCTCTTTATAATAAACTATACTCTTGATGACTGAACCCAAAGGCACACGAGTGATCAGCTGATTTCTCATCATTGGCAGAGGGGGACTGAAGTGAATCTTCATGCCCAGAACAGGAGGAACAGCGCTAATCACGTACTTAGCCTGGAAAGAAAAATGGTGTGATTAAACATTGTTGGTGGGTTGTTTTTGCTCTTTTAATGTTTCTCCCTCATTTTACCTTTGTCCCCCACTTAATCTCTTCTTAACAGAGAAACTAGAAGGGCCTTGTTAAAATCAAAATGAGCTCTGATTGTTCCTTACTTCAAAACCTCCAATGACTTCCCATCACACTTGGAGTCAAAGCCAAGTTCCTCACAGTCACTTTCAAGGCCATACATGAGAGGAACCCCTGTCACATCTCTGATCTCATCTTCTGTTACTCTTCCCCACAGTCCTCTTAATATTACCATTTTTACTACCTTGCTATTACTTCATTAAGCCAGGCTTGCTCCTACCTCAGAGCCTTTGCACTGTGTTCAGTCTATCTGAAAAATTATTCCCCAGAGAGCACCTGGCTCAGTCTATCATCTCTTTGGGTTCTGCCCTCAGACATCACCTTCTGAGTGAGACCTTCCTTGATGACCTTATTTCAAATTGCATGACCAATGGCCCAGCCCACCTCTGGCATCATCCCCCTGTCCCTTCCCTGCTTGGTTTTTTCCACAGTACTCATCACTATCTGGCATTGTCTATGTTTTAATTATATATCTGATTACAGCTTTTCTCCTTCACCAGAACGTAAGTCACATGAAAGCAGGCGATTTTATCTGTTTTGTTCACTGCTATGTTTCCAACTCCTAGAAGAATGCCAGGCACATAGGAAGCACTTAATATGTATCAAATCAGTGCTTTCTTTGGTTTTCTAATTCTGCAGGAGCCCAATACAGAGGACTGATAATATATATTTTATAAATCTTCCAACTTAGCCCCAAATATTATGGTTCCATTTTTCTTTCTTTCAGATAGAGGTAGCTTTTTCACTTTGGGTAAAGGCATTGTCTGTGAAGTCTGGAATGTTCTTGGCTTTATTTACGCTCTGGTTACCTATGGTACTCTGGTCTCCTCCACCTGGTTTAAGGCTCTTGGTTACCTCGTACAATTCATGGTTTAGGGTCTCCACAAGGACATTTTCTCCTGTCTGGTCAATGTGGATCACAGGCCTCTCCAGCTTCACTCGATCCCCCAGGAGTTCCATTATCCGCTCACTCACTTGACCAGATCCACCCACAAATTTCCTCTCCTGGAAAGAAAAAAAAAGGACTCAAGGAGTGAGTAGGAAATATAAAAATAGATACAGATTGCTAAATTGCTAGTTTTCCTCACACATCTTTACTGTGTGAGGTATTCAGCTTCATGTTGCTCTCGCGGCTGTTTTTTTTTGTTTGTTTTTTTGTTTTTTTCACCTTTGTTTTCTAGCTAATGATGGAGGCATCTATCCTCAGTAGCTTAAGTCGTGTCCTACTCCTTGAGACCCCATGGCCTGTAGCCCGCCAGGCTCCTCTGTCCATGGGATTCTCTAGGCAAGAATACTGGAGTGGGAAGCCATTCCCTCCTCTAGGGGACCCTCCCAACCCAGGGATCCAACTTGGGTCTCCTGCATTGCAGGCATATTGTTTAACACTAGTGCCACCTGGGAAGCTGCTTTCAACAAAATCACTGGTTTTCTAACAGTCACATTTCATGCTATGTTCTGATGGGCTCCTAGGCTCCAAACTCAGGTGGACGTCTTCAGCCTGACTTCCAAGTCCCACCTGCCTGGCCACTGCCCCCGCTCTGTGCCGTACCTGCATCCTTTGATTAGGTTGCTGGGTCAGCCACTTGCCTGAGCCCACATAGGCCAGTTTCCCCTTTCCTTGTCACTCAGTCTCAGAACTTTGCTGGCCTACCTGTCCTCAGGCCAGCTTACTCCCTGTTACAGTCTGTCCGTCTCAGCCTGGGTCAGGTACCTGCTGTTTCTGTGGTCACTGAGGTCATTTCACCTCCCTGCACCCCCCTTGTCCCAAGCCCAGGAAAACGCTTCAAAATGTTCTGTGTGATTGTACACACAGTTGAACCGACCACTTCCTCCTACATGTTCAGTTCAGCTAAATTTTAAAAAGACTATTTCAAATAGTTATCAGAAGAAGAAGGTGAAGGAAAAAGAGAATGGAGTGGGAGAGGGAGAAGGGAGATGAGAGGAAGGAAGGGGGAGGAAGAGTAAGGAGAGAAAAGGAAAATGGCTGTCAAGCAGATTAAGAACTCTAATCCATTTCCTACAGTGCCCAGCACAGCCCCTTATACAAGGCTGGGGTTCAGGAAATAAGCAATGAATGAATTCCATATGGTGTATGTGCTTTTAATTGAAAATATATTTCTGATTTTCTCTGTTGAGCTTTCTAAAAAGTGTCCAGTTCATCAGTTGGTCTCTTGCAAACATATTAATCATCAGATGTATACCCAAATAGAAGATTGCAAAAGTATATTAAAAAGCCTAATATTAAATGCTATCGGCCACTGGGTTGTGACATTTGGTACCTAACAACAGACTCCCCCTTTCAAAAGTACTTTGAGCTGCTATGCTTAAACTCCAAAAGCCACAAGCATGCCTCCAGCTCCGTCTGTTCATGACTGAGGATGGATGATGGCAATCTTTCAATTAGGCAGCGGTAGTTTTTTATTGGAATGGTCCGGGTATGAATGGGTACCTGCCCTCCATTGGATGTTGAGAAGATCCTGGTCGTGCCTCCACACTGCTTAACATACCACAGGAACCAGAGAGCGGAGACCTCATGGATCTCTGCGGAGACGCAAAGGTTCACAAAGAGAATAGCAAGCTGCTTCGAAGATCTGCTCAGGAAGAAATAAGAGCAACATTGGCAAATGCAGGGGAGCATCTTCTTCATTGTCTGAAAATTATTCAAACAGCAAACATACTAGGCTAAGTGGAATGCAATTTGGCAAGTTGCAGAAATTCGTAATCACTAGAATTTAATATTATAAAACGACATCAGAGATTTGGGGAATCAGAGATATATTTTCCCCTTCACCAAAAGACCTAACTCAGAATCAGGCTTCGCTGGTGGCTCAGGTAGTAAAGAATCTGCTTGCAATGCAGGAGACCCAGGTTCAATCCCTCGGTTTCGAAGATTCCCCTGGAGAAGGAAATAGCTACCCACTCCAGTATTCTTGCCTGGAGATTCCGATGGACAGAGGAACCTAGTGGGCTACAATCCATGGGGTCACAAAGAGTCGGGCATGACTCTCCACACACTTGCTACTCTTCCAGTCATCCCCATCTCAGTAAAAGGCATCACCATTCATCCACTTGCTAAGGCCAACACTAGAGAAATCAACTTTAATTTCTCTTTCCATCACTCTCTCTCCCATCCAATCCACTGGGAAGTCCTATTGTTTCTCACCACATCACTCCATCTTCATCACTACCAATTTGGCAACCTCTCTTGCCAAGGTTATTGCAATTATTTCCTCCAGACTGGATCCTGGACAAGGTTCCACTTGTCCACACTTAATATCTATTTACCATGCTTGAAGCCAAAATCTTTTTATTGCCCTTGCCTCTGTGATCTCTTTTTCAAGTGTAAATCAAGTCACGTCATCCTCCTTCTTAAAACTCTCCAGTGGCATCCTTTCAAAACCAGAATAAGATTCAAATCTTTTACCATAGCCTTCAAAGTCCTAAGTGGTCTAACCCATTCCTATGTTTTCTATTTCATCCCATACCTTCTCTACTTATTCTAATATCTCCTCAGAAAGATGAACTCTTTTTTTAAACTAAATTTTAAACTTTTTGTTTAGTTAGTTAATTCTGTAGTTACTTTTGGCTGTGCTAGATCTCCATCGTTGTGCAGGTCTCTCTCTAGTTGCAGCGACTGAGGACTACTCTCTATTTGCAGTGCGCAGATGTCTCACTGTGGTGGTCCTCCTGTTGTGGAGCACGGGCTGTAGGGCTGTGTGGGCTCAGTAGCTGTGGCACATGGGCCTAGCTGCTCTGTGGCATGTGGGATACGGGTTCGATCCCTGGTTGAGGAGGATCCCACATGCCACAGAGCAACCAGGTCCATGGACCACCAGCGAAGCCCCAAATGAACTCTTACATGTTCATGAAAGTGAGCACCAGCTTCTATATTCCCAGCACACTGGCATTCTCTATCATTTTACCACAGTATCATTTAAACTCTTTTCACTGTCTTATCTTAATTATTGGTTTATTATTTTTTATTTCTGTCTCCCACACTAGAATATCATCAGTGAGAAGGGAATCTTAACTTTTTTGCTCACCATAGTGTCCTCTTTAAGAAAATAGTCTGGCACATAGGAAGCACTTAATAGATTACTTGTTATATGACTGAATGAACACATGTTGATGAGAAATATCAATTCAACATTACTTTCATTCTATTTGTTTATTTGGCCATGCCACACAACTCGCAGAGCTTCACTCATGTCTCAGGAGTAAAGAATCCACTTGCCAGCGCAGCAGACACAGGAGATCCAGGTTTGATCCCTGGGTCAGGAGGATCCCATGGGGAAGGAAATGGCAACCCACTCCAGTATTCTTGCCTGGAAAATCCCATGGGCAGAGGAGCCTGGCAGGCTACAGTCCATGGGGTGGCAAAGAGTTGAACACATCTGAGCAACTTAACAACAAAACAACTTGTGGGATCTCAGTTTCCCAACCAAGGGTTGAAGCTGTGCCACAGCCTGGAATCCTTAACTACTGCCACTAGAGGGAACTCCCTAAACATTATTTTTAAATGATCTATAAGCAAGGAGATCAAACCAGTCAACCCTAAAGGAAATCAGTCCTGAATATTCATTGGAAGGACTGAAGTTGAAGCTGAAACTCCAATACTTCGGCCACTTGATGCAAAGAACTGACTCACTGGGAAAGACCCTGCTGCTGGGAAAGGCTGAAGGCAGTAGAACGGGACAACAGAGGATGAAATGGTTGGATGGCATCACCGACTCAATGGACATGAGGTTGAGCAAGCTCTGGGAGTTGGTGATGGACAGGTAAGACTGGTGTGCTGCAATCCATGGGGTCGAAAAGAGTCAGACACGACTGAGTGACTGAACTGAATTGATAATGCTCAAAGGATATGCTAAGTGATGTACCAAGTACAAAATTAGTCACAGTTAGCTATTCAGTTATTTTACCACCTAATGGAAGACCAGCTGAAAGAATGGAGGAGGCAAAAAAGAGATGAACTTTTGCCTGAGGTTGGCAGGTAAATGATGAGAAGTTATGTCCTACCTGTAGCCACACCAGAAGGTGAAAGATCTGATGCAGTTCCAACAACTCAGTTACATCTAACAGATCCTAAAATTCACCGGGAGTAATGTATACTCTGGGATATCTTTCATTAGGACCAACTCCACTTTTGACTTTGACATCAAGTTTGCATGTTGTTTTACATCTGAGGCAGAAATCACTACCTGGTAATGCTGACAATCAGAGAAGGCAACGGCACCCCACTCCAGTACTCTTCCCCGGAAAATCCCATGGGCAGAGGAGCCTGGTAGGCTGCAGTCCATGGGGTCGCTAAGAGTCAGACACGACTGAGTGACTTCACTTTCACTTTTCACTTTCATGCATTGGAGAAGGAAATGGCAACCCACTCCAGTGTTCTTGCCTGGAGAATTCCAGGGACGGGGGAGCCTGGTGGGCTGCCATCTATGGGGTCTCACAGAGTCAGACACGACTGAAGCGACTCAGCAGCAGCAATGCTGACAATGCATGGGATAAATAATGCTGTCTTCCACTTATTGAACTGTTTCATACTCCATGGTTTTTTAAACCCACTGTCTTACTGATTTGTTATAAAAATGACAGTTATTATTTCTCCCCAGTTCACAAGCCCCAAAACTGAGTCTCAGGGAGCTCATTAAATGGTACCACTGTAAACCACATTATGCATGATTCAAACCTCATGCTTTTAATACCTCAAAATGCTTTATAATTAATCATCTGACCTCAAAGGGACTAGTCCCCTGACCAAAGGACACCTCTCTACCCTAGTATACTTTAGCTCTGGAAGTTTGTAGAATCACATAGCACACACCGTTACTTGTGACAATGTTTGCGACCATAACCACCTGGTAGCACTTTTGTGATAGTCCCCATCATTAAGCCTGAAAATAGTGTAATATATATGTTGAAGTGACTTAAAGTTAGTTTTGCAAGATTCTTCATGATAATGGAAGGGACGGAAATTGCTGACTCATGCTTTCTTTGCAGAGGCAATTTTTGTCATCTATCTAAAGCAAATATCCAAAGAATGGTTTAAAATATTACTTCAAAGTAAAAATATCTTTTACTGTTTCCTGATGTCTTGTTTCCTTTGTTCTTTAATTTATAGGTAATTTCGGACAATATAAGGTAAAGGGAGTCAGCTACATAACCAACATCAAACAGAAAAATAGTGCTGTGATTGTTACTGTTGCCACTTTGGTGAGAAAGAAATAACTGGTTTGAAATCAAGGGAGATCTATAAGTCATTCTCTCTGGAGGGTCAGGCCATATCTAATGCTTTATTTGATTTACTCTGGGAGCTTTAGTGGGAAAAGAATTAGAACAAAAATATCTGAGGGATGGAAGGTCAAGGAAGCTAGTGCAATAATATTTTTGTGTTCCTTGCCCTGTTGACTTTTTAAAAGGTAAACGTTACTATATTTTCTACATAGAAGAAATAAATATATTATATAAAACTTGGAAAATTCATAAAAATAAAAAGATGAGAGAATGAGTATCTTCCACATTTCTCCCTCCCCCAAAATAATCCCTAGACTCATTTTGGTGCATTTTTTTTCTAGTTATAGATTTTAAAAAGTATATTTACATAATTGTGACTATATCATAAATTCAATGTGTTTCTTGAAGCATATTATAAAATGATAATAACAGACAGAATGATCAACATTAATCCTTGAATGTATGGCTGTACTTTAGTTTGAATCACAGTAGGTTGGATACGGTGGGGATTTTGTTCAGTTGTTTGACTCTTTGCGACTCCGTGGACTGCAGCACACTTGACTTCAGGCCTCCCTGTCCATCACCAACTCCTGGAGTTTACCCAAACTCATCTCCATTGAGTCGGGGATGCCATCCAACCATCTCACTCTCTGTTGTCCCCTTCCCTTTATTTTATTTATTTTTAAAATATTTATTTGGCTACATTGGGTCTTAGTTGCAGCATGTGGGATCTAGTTCCCTGACCAGGTATCAAACCTGGGCCCCCTGCATTGGGAGAGCAGAGGCTTAGTCACTGGACCACCAGAGAAGTCCCATGGGTTACTTCCTTTGAAACTAGGAAATGATATCATAGTTATCTTGCTTAGGAAAAACTTAAAAAGTAGTTTGTGTTCATATAGTCCTAACATCTCAGAATGCAGTATTTCATCAGCCAACAACCTGAAATATTCACTAACAGGAGGACAAGGCCAAGGACTATGACAGAAAAACTCAGATCTCTATGAGACCAAAGAAATATAATCAGTCTTATCTTCAGTGAGCTTTAAAGC
>SJYC01000352.1:0-27175 GCA_006408675.1 Madoqua kirkii
AGAGGGAAAAATTGGCTTAGAGCTCAACATTCAGAAAACGATCATGGCATCTAGTCCCATCACTTCATCGGAAATAGATGGGGATACTGGAAACAATGTCAGACTTTATATTTTGAGGGTCCAATATCACTGCAGATGGTGACTGCAGTGATGAAATTAAAAGACATTTACTCCTTGGAAGAAAAGTTATGACCAACCTCGAAAGCATATTGAAAAGCAGAGACATTACTTTGCCAACAAAGGTCCATCTAGTCAAGGCTATGGTTTTTCCTGTGGTTGTGTATGAATGTGAGAGTTGGACTGTGAGGAAGGCTGAACACTGAAGAATTGATGCATTTGAACTGTGGTGTTGTAGAAGACTCTTGAGAGTTCCTTGGACTGCAAGGAGATCCAACTTGTCCATTCTGAAGGAGATCAGCCCTGGGATTACTTTGGAAGGAATGATGCTAAAGCTGAAACTCCAGTACTTTGGCCACCTCATGTGAAGAGTTGACTCATTGGAAAAGGCTGACTCTGGGAGGAATTAGGGGCTGGAGGAAAAGGGAATGGCAGAGGATGAGATGGCTGGATGGCATCACCGACTTGATGGACTTGAGTTTGAGTAAACTCTGGAAATTGGTGATGGACTGGGAGGCCTGGTGTGCTGCAGTTCATGGGGTCGCAAAGAGTCAGACACAACTGAGTGACTGAACTGAAGTCAATCTCCTACCCCTATCTTTCCCCTCCCCTCCTTGCTCTCTCTACTGGTAACCACTAGTTTGTTCTCTATATATGTGGATTTTTTTTTCTTTTTCTTGTTGTTGTTATATTCACTGCTTTAGTTTTTAGATCCCATGTATAAGGGATATACAGTATTTATCTTTCTCTGTGTGACTTATTTCACTAGGCATAATACCCACCAAGTCCATTCATGTTGTTGCAAACGGCAAAATTTCATTCTTTTTTTATGGCTGAGGAGTGTCCCATTGTGTGTATATACCAGCTTCATCCACTCATCTGTTGATGGACACTTAGGTTGCCTTCATATCCTGTCAAGTGTAAATAATGCTCCTTGAATGTTGGGGTTATGTATATTTTTGAATTTGTGTTTTTGTCTCTTTTTGGATGTATGTCAGGCTATATGGTATTTATATTCTTAGTTTGTTCAGAAAGCTTCATGCTGTTTTCTGTAGTATCTGTACCAATTTGCATTTCCTACAACAGTGTTGGAGGGTTCTTCTCTTCATTCTTGTCCACTGATGTTATTTGTGTTTTTTTGAAGATAGCCATTCTGACATGTGTGAGGTGATATCTCATTGTGGTTTTCATTTGCATTTTTTCTGATGACTAACGATGTTCAACATCTTTTCATGTGCCCGTAGGCCATCTGTGTGTCTTCTTTGGAAAAATGTCTATGTAGGTCTGTGGCCCATTATTTAATCAATTTTTTTTGAAATTTATCTTGAGTTGTATGAATTCATTATATATTTTCAGTATTAGCTCCTTATCCAATATATGATTTGGAAATACTTTCTCTCATTCCGTAAGTTGCCTTTTCATTTTGTTGACTGTATCTTTTCCTGTGCAGAAGCTTTCAGTTTGATGCAGTCTCACTTATTAATTTTTTGCTTTTGTTACTTGTATTAAGTTGGTGCAAACAAAATTGTTTCAGACTGTGAATTTGTTATTATAATTAGACTCAAATACATGTTTATTAGTCAAAATAGAAACCATTACAGTCAACACATTTTTTGCCAAAAAGAAATAAGTTTGTTTATTCCTATAACATAAAAATCCATGCTTTGTGATTCAGCAAACTCTAAGCTTTTTCTGCCTCTTGCTGGTTGTGGAAGAATTTTCTTTGTATAACGTTATTGAGATTGATAGTTTACAATGTTTGGTGCCAAGTTTGTGCCGAAGGAGAATATTTAACTCTGGGACCAACACAATCTCAGTCACTCAGAGCTTTGTGCAGCAACATTTTATATAAAGTGATAGGACAGAGAAAGCTTCTGACATAGAAGCTTCTGACATCAGAAAGGAGTAAAAAGAGTACCCAACTCACTAGTTGAAGCAGAGTATTATATACTTTTCAATTGGCTGCTGAGAATAGATAAAAAGAATACCTCAAGGTTGTAAAAGTTCTACCAGACCCTCTCCCAAGGCATGCATCCTGAGATAGCTTCAGTACAAGATTAGCCAGAAGGAATAAGTTCCTGGCAACATATTTCTGAATGATATATATTGTTACTGAGAAACAGTTTCCCAGACAAGATTTGTTACAATTATAATCATTAACATAGAGCCTAAGAAAAAGCATAATGGGGTCTAAGAAAAGCATTTTCTCTCAGTAAAATGTATGGCTGCTGTATATCCATTAGCTCCAGATTTAAAGAAAATCCAGTTCTTTTGGGCAAGATACATTGTTGCACAAGGCTAAAGGAAAGCATGAGTGAGAATGTTCACCTTCTCCTTAAAGGGCCCTGGACTGCCTATCAACCTGCCTAAGTTAAGTCTTTCAAAGTGTTTGAAGAAGTGGTAGATGGTTGACAAGGAGTCAGATGAATATGGTAAATGAGGTCAAACTTCATAGCCCAATTCATTCAACTTTTGAAGCATTTGTTGTGTGATGTGTGGTTGGGTGTTGTCATGTAGAAGTATTGGGCCCTTTCCATTGACCAATGCCAGATGCAGGAATTGCAGTTTTTGGTGCATCTCATTGATTTGCTGAGCATACTTCTCAGATGTAATGGTTTTGCTAGGATTCAAAAAGCTGTGGTGGATCAGATGGCATCAGACCACTAAACAGTGACCATGATCTTTTTTTGATGCAAGTTTGACTTTAGGAAGTGCTTTGGAACTTTTTCCTGGTCAAACCACTGAGCTGGTTATTACCAGTTATTGTCGTCATGTAAAATCCACTTTTTGTTGCACATCACAATCTGATTGAGAAATAGTTCATTGTTGTTATGTAGAATAAGAGAAGATGAAGCTTATAAAATGATTTTTTTAAATCTTCAATCAACTCACTTATTGAACTTTTTCACCTTTTCAATTTGCTTCAAGTGTCTCATGACCGTGGAATGATTGATGTTGAGTCTTCATCAACTTCACGTGTAGTTGTAAGAGGGTCAGTGTTGATGATCTTCTCAGTTGGTCATTGTCAACTTCCAAAGGCCAGCCACAGTGCTCCTCATCTTCAAGTCTCTTGTCTCCATTGTCAAATTTCTTAAACAACTGCTGCATTGTATGTTCATTGTGAAGAAAGCTGAGTGCCAAAGAATTGATGCTTTTGAGCTGTGGTGTTGGAGAAGACTCTTGAGAGTCCCTTGGATTGCAAGGAGAGCCAACCAGTCCATTCTAAAGGAGATCAGCCCTGGGTGTTCTTTGGAAGGAATGATGCTAAAACTGAAACTCCAGTACTTTGGCCGCCTCATGCGAAGAGTTGACTCATTGGAAAAGACTCTGATGCTGGAAGGGATTGGGGGCAGGAGGAGAAGGAGACCACAGAGGATGAGATAGCTAGATGGCATCACCAGCTCGATGGACTTGAGTTTGAGTGAACTCCAGGAGATGGTTATGGACAGGGAGGCCTAGCGTGCTGCAATTCATGGGGTTACAAAGAGTTGGACACGACTGAGCGACTGAACTGAACTGAATCAGCAGTTCCTGTACTAAATGCATTGTTGTTGCAAGTTGTCTCCACTGCTTTATGACCCATTTTGAACTCAAATCAGAAGATCACTCGAATTTGCTCTTTGTCTAACATCATTTCTATAGTCTAAAATAAATATAAAAAAACAGCAAGGAATGTCATTAGCAAAAAACATAAAGCTAGATATTGTGCAGTAAAATGATGTATAACATAACCACATTTTTTAAAGACTGTAGTCCAGTATCAAATGACAAAGTTCAACAATGCAAAACCACAAACACTTTTGCACTAATCTAATACTTTTGGTATCATGCCCCCCAAGTTTAGTTAAGACCAATGTTGGGAGCTTTTTTCTCTGTTTCCTTCTAGGAGCTTTAAAGTTCAAAGTCTTGAATTTAATCCTTTAACCCATTTTAAATTAATTTTTGTGTTAGTGTAAGATAAAAGTCCCATTTGTTGCTTTACAGATATGTATCAAGTTTTCTCAAAACTTTTTATTAAAGAGACTATCTTATTTCCATTGAGCATTCTTGGCTCTGTTGTCAAATATTCAGTTCATTTCAGTTCAGTCACTCAGTCATGTCCGACTCTTTGCAACCCCTTGAATCGCAGCACGCCAGGCCTCCCTGTCAATCACCAGCTCCCTGAGTTCACCCAAACTCATGTACATGGAGTCGGTGATGCCATCCAGCCATCTCATCCTCTGTCATCCCCTTCTCCTCCTGCTCCCAATCCTTCCCAGCATCAGTCTTTTTCAGTGAGTCAACTCTTTGCATGAGGTGGCCAAAGTATTGTAGTTTCAGCTTTAGCATCATTCCTTCCAAAGAACACCCAGGACTGATCTTAGTTGGCTGTATATATCAGGGTTTATTTCTGGGCTCAGTCTTGATTCTGTTCAATGACATGTGTCTGTTTTTATGCTATTACAAAACTGTTTTGATTATTATAGTTTAGTAGTATAGTTTGCAATGCAGGTGGCCTGGGTTCTATCACTGGTTTGGGAAGATCCCCTGGACTAAGAAATGGCTACCCACTCCAGTATTCTTGCCTGGAGAATTCCATGGACAGAGGAACCAGGTTGGCTACAGTCCATGGAGTTGCAGAGTTGGATATGACTGAGTGACTAACACTTTCACTTGTCACTTGAAATAAGGAAGTTTTAATTTTTTTTTTTTTGTTGTTGTTCTTTTTTTTTTTTTCAAGACTTTTTTGGCTACTCAGTGTCTTTAGTGTTTCTATATGTATTTTAGGATTTTTTTCCACTAGCTTTGTGAAAAATGTCATTGGGATTTTGATAGGAATTGTATTCAATCTATAGATAGCTTTGAGTGCTATGGATATTTTAACAGTATTAAATTTATGAACAGGGGATATCTTTCCGTTATCATTGTGCCTTCTTTCATTTCTTTCTTTCTTTCTTTTTTTTTTTTTTAAATCACTGTCTTGTAGTTTAATTTGTTTAGCTCTTTCATCTCCTTGGTTAAATTTTTTCCTAAGTATTTTATTGTTTTTGTTGGTATTGTAAGTGAGATTGAGTTCTTTATATGTTTGTTGGATAGTTTTTTTGTTAGCAGATAGGAATGTAACTTATCTTTGTATGTTTTAGTCCGAATAGTTGTGTATGTGTGTGTGTGTGTGTGCTTGCTAGTCTCTAGGGTTTTCTATATATAAATTCATATCATTACAGACAGAGATAATTATACTTCTTCTTTTCTAACATGTGTGTCTTTTATTTATTATTCTTGCCTCATTTCTCTGGCTAGGACTTCTAAGACTGTATTGAATAGGAATGGTGAGAGTAGGCTTCCTTGTCTTGTTCTTGATCTTAAAGGAGAAGCTTTAAATCTTTCGACATTGAGTATGTTAGTTGTGGAATTGTCATATATGGACTTTATTATGTTAAAGTATGTTCCTTTTATACCCAACCTGTTGAGAGTTTTTATCATTAAAATATGCTGATTTTTTTCAGGTGATTTTTCTTTATATTTTGAGATGATCATTTAATTTTTATCTTTCATTCTATTAATGCAGTATATTATATTTGTTGATTTGTCTTTGTTGAACCATCCTTACATCCTAGGGGTAAATTTCACTTGGTCATGGTGTATGATGTTTTTTATGTGCTGTTGAATTCAGTGTGCTAATTTTTTGTTGAGAATGTTTGTATCTTTTTTCATCGTGATAATTAGCCTATAATTTCTTTTTCTGTAGTATCCTTATCTGGCTTTGAAATCAGCATTATGTTGGACTTGTAAAAAAAAGTTTGAGAGTGTTCCTTTCTCTTCAGTTTTTTGGAAGATTTTGATGAGAATTGATGTAAATTCTTCTTTAAATGTTTGATAGAATTCACCAATTGATTCTGGGCTTTTCTTTTTGGAAAGTTTTTGATTACTGATTCAATTTCCCTACTAGTAATTGATTAGTTTTGATTTTCTGTTTCTTCCTGGTTCAGTCTTGGTAAGTTGTATGATTCTGGGAATGTATCCATTTCTTCTACGTTGTCCAGTTGTTGGCTTATAATTGCTCACAGTCTTTTATAATCCTTTGCATTTCTATGATATTAGTTGAAAAATTTCCCTTTTCTTTTATTCTTGGTAAGTCTAACTAAAGCTTTGTCTATTTTATCTTTTCAAAAACCAGTCATGTGTACACATGGCTGATTCATGTTGATGTGTGGCAAAAAATATCACAGTATGTAAAGTAATTACTCTCCAATTAAAATAAGTAAATAAATTTTAAAATAAATAAAACCATAAACATTTTTTAAAAGTCCTTAGATTTATATTTTCTGTTGTTATCCCTGCCTCTATTTCATTGATTTCTGCTTTGCTCCTTATTATTCCCATCCTTCTGCAACTTTGTGCTTGATTTGTTCATTTTCTAGTTTTTTGAAGTGTAACATTAAATAATTTATTTTACATATTTCCTTTTTCTTTAAATGTAAGCATTTATCATAATGAGCTTCTTTCTTAGGATTGCTTTTGCTACATCTCATAAATTTTGGTAGGTTGTGTTACTATTTTCATTTGTTCAGGATATTTTGGTTTCCCTTTGACTTGTTCAAGAGTGTGTTATTTACTTTTCTACATGTTTGGAATTTTCTAGTTTTTCCTCTTGTTATGATTTCTAGTTCTGTACCACTGTGGTTGGAAAAGATAGTTGGCATGATTTCAGCCTGCTTTAGCCTGCTGAGATTTGTTTTGTGACCTATGATATGATCTATCTTAGAGAACGTTCCATGTGTGCTTGAGAAGACTGTTTATTCTGCAGCTGTTAAATGGCTTGTTCTGTATAGCTATTAGGCTCGTATAATATAAAGTATAGTTCAAGGCCACTGTTTCTTTGCTGAGACTATATGGATGATCTAGTTATTCATTATTGGAAGTAGGATACTGAAGTACCCTATTGTTATAGTACTGTAGTCATTCTTCTCTTCAGGCCTATTAGTATTTGCTTAATATATTTAGATACTCCAATGTTGAGTGTTTGTGTATTTTTGATAGTTGTATCATCTTTTGATGAATTGACCCATTTATCAAAATATAATGATATTTGTCTCTTATTACAGTTTTTGGCTTAAACTGTATTTTGTCTGAGAAAAGTACTGCTACCTCTTCTCTCTTTTGGTTTTCATAAGCACTGAATATCTTTTGTCATCTCTTCACTTTGAGCTTATGTGTGTTCTTAAACCTGAAGTGAGTTTCTTGTAGGCACCACTAGTTGGGTCTTGTTTTTTTAAATCTATTTAGCTACTCCATGTCTTTTGATTAAAGAATTTAATCTGTTTACATTTAAAATAATTATTGATAGATAAGGCCTTGTCATATTGTTTTGCTGTTTTGAAGTTCAGTTCAGTTCAGTTCAGTCACTCAGTCTTGTCAGACTCTTTGCGACCCCATGAATCGCAGCACACCAGGCCTCCCTGTCCATCACCATCTCCCGGAGTTCACTCAGACTTATGTTCATCGAGTCCATGATGCCATCCATCCATCTCATCCTCTGTCATCCCCTTCTCCTCCTGCCCCCAATCCTTCGCAGCATCAGAGTCTTTTGCAATGAGTCAACTCTTCGCATGAGGTGGCCAAAGTATTGGAGTTTCAGCTTTAGCATCATTCCTTCCAAAGAAATCCTAGGGCTGATCTTCAGAATGGACTGGTCCTTTCTTCTTCTCTTGCTCTCTTTTTTTGTGAATTGATGATTTTCTACAATGGTATGCTTTGATTCTTTTCTCTTTACTGTTTCTGAATAGGTTTTTGCTTTGTAGTCACCATGTGGCTTATAAACCATATAAAACATCTTATAGTGTAATAGTCCATTTTAGGCTGTCAACAACTTAACCTTGATTGTAAGCAAAAACTTTATCCCACATTTTATGTTTTGATGTCACAATTTACATATTTCCATTCTGTGTATCTATGAACAGATTACTGAAGCTATACTTATTTTTAATATTTTAAAAACTTTATAGTAGAGTGAATAATACACTTTCATATTACAGTACTAGAATATTCTGAATCTAACTATATACTTACCTTTACCAATGTGTTGTATGTTTTTATATGTTTTCATATTACTAATTAAGTCTCTTTGGCACTAAGCTATGCCACCTTAGGGAAGGAGGTGATACAGGTAAAGTGAAACTGTTCCTCTTCCTCACTTCAACGTGTCTGTCCAGTCTTGAATTTTTTTTTCTCCAATAGTGTGCTTTAACTTTTCCAATAGATTTTTGAACTTCCACAAACACATTTTATTCATGGATAATTGTTAAAATTTGTATTTTTGGGGGGAGGGGAGACAGTAGAAAATTCCTGCTTCACCTTTTTGATGATGTCACCCTCCTGTTGTCTTTGAAGTTGATTACAGCACTGTGGAATGTGGCTGATACCTGCTTTAGGACTATACAAGAGCAATGCATTACACTAAATGACTGCTTAAGAACCTGAGAGAATTTGTGCTTGTGAAGTGGTAACTATCCCCCAAGTGTGTTGTTCTTTCTCATACAGTAGGTGATTTCATTTGCAATTTCTCACAGTCTCCTCAAGATGCATGGATTGGTACAGTTTTTACCTAGCTGTCAGTAGAACAGTCAGTGTGGGTTCTAGTCACCACATGCATATTTTAACTTTTCATTTGGTGTTTTGGCAGGAATGCAAGATTTCAATTACCTCAGCAGCAACTGCTTTGAGATTACTGTGGAGCTTAGCTGTGAAAAGTTTCCACCTGAAGAGACTTTGAAGAACTACTGGGAGGATAACAAAAACTCCCTCATTAGCTACATTCATCAGGTAAACCCAGTCTCCAGCATAAAATGGGAGATCTAAGTGCACAATAGTAACCTGGTGCACAATAGTCTCCTAAGAGGATCCCAGACTATATGAATCCACCTGACCCAGAGTGAGAATGCTACATTTGGAAAATGCATCAGTCGTGATTCAAATAGTCTTTCATTTGTAATTGGTTTTTTGGTTCATGAATATTCACTGAGAAATGATTAAACTGGAGTTATGGAAAGGTAGAGTGACACCCTCTTTTCTTTCATATTGCATCAATCAAGGGCAACCCTAGGATGCTCCTCTACCCTGATCACTTTGGGTTTGTCAGACTTTCCAGGCAGGACCAAAACTAGAATGAAGTAAATGAGGCACCTAGGATACAGAATTTAATGAGCCATTCACTCCCAGGGTTATGCAGGTGTAGGATCAGCACCTAGGAGTGAAAGTCTCCTTATGCCTCACTCATCACAGCCCAGACTCAACTGGAGATGAGGTAAGGCAATGACTGGTAAGTTATGTTTACTGGGCATTAACTCTTTCCCAGGCATTATTCTAAATGCCTTACATGTAGTAATTGATTGATTTAATTGTCACAACCCCATGAGGAAAGTTATATCATCATCAACATCATCTTCTTTTATTCCACCACTATTATCACCCATGAACTAAAAATAAGAAATCAGAAGCACAGAGAAGTTAAACAACTTATCTGAAGTTATTCTGCCAGAATCCAGGCTGTCTAGTTCCAGCATCACCATACTGTATTGCCTCTCATGACATAAATTTAGATCTTTAGCAGAGAGTCACTGTACAGAATTTTGGAGAATCCCACAACATGTCAGAATAAAATACCTACCTGTTCAGACTTGATCCAGGCCAGTTCCCTGTTAGCCCCATCCCTCTGTACTAGGTAGAGACCAACACCAGGGGCAGTACTGTTGGGAAAGACCTAAGGACTCTGTTCTTTGCTTGCAGTGCCTTGACGACTTCACTTTCCATTCTATATGTGGCCATTTACATCCAAAGTCAGGGAGAGTAATGTTAGTTTCATATACTGGCAGGTAGTATAGACTGATTTTTAAACTAATTTGATATAAACAAATGCTATCATATAGATAAGTAGCTATTTGCACATACATGTACATATAAACAGGCTTCCCAGGTGGCATTAATGGTAAAGAACCTGCTTGCCAATGCAGGAGACATAAAAGATGCAAGTTTGATACCTGGGCCAGGAAGATCCTCTGGAGAAGGCAATGACAACCCACTCCAGTGTTCTTGCTTGGGAAATTTCAAGGACAAGGGAACCTGTTGGGCTACAGTCCATAGGGTTGCAAAGAATAGGACACCACTGAAGTGACTTAGCTCATGCCCACAGGTACATAGAAACATATACATGTGAACCCAATGCATTAAAAATGTGAAATCAGCTTAAGAATTCTTTTACACTTGTCAAGTATCCATGCTGCTGCTGCTAAGTCGCTTCAGTTGTGTCCAACTCTGTGCAACCCCATAGATGGCAGCCCACCAGGCTCCCCCATCCCTGGAATTCTCCAGGCAAGAGCACTGGAGTTGGTTGTCATTTCCTTCTCCAAGCCATGAAAGTGAAAAGTGAAAGTGAAGTCACTCAGTCATATCCGACTCTTGGCGACCCCATGGACTGCAGCCTACCAGGCTCCTCTGTCCATGGAATTTGCCAGGCAAGAGTACTGGAGTAGGTTGCCATTGCCTTCTCCACAAGTATCCATGTACCTTACCAAAAGGTATTATCATGGAATAGATACAGTGATGACAATGATTAAAAAACATCCATTAGACAGGATTTTTATCAATTAGTGGAATTAACATAAAAATGCATGTTAACACAAAAAGATATTTTCAACAACAAAGCTAAAGATAATTAGCTATGTTGATTCTGAAAAAATTTTAGTGGGCACTCTTGTAGAATGTCATTTGAGGAGAGCTATATTTGGATGGGTATTTTAAGAGCAAAATTTAAAAATAAATTGTAGGCTGAGTAAGTAAGATGGGGCTATTTGGTGTGTTCTTTGCTTAGCTATCAAAGAATGCTTCCTTAATTCAATATTTTTAGAGTAAAAATTTATTAAGCTACTTTTATGTCCTAGGCACCCTCTCTCTCTGGAGAGAGTGTGTTTCATCTTAAGTTCAGATATCAATACCTAACTATAAGAGAAGATGTTAAATGTTAACATAAAGAGCAATAGCAGTACACAGAAGGGTCCTTAAGCCAGTGCTAGCAGTTCAGAGAAGACTTCTTGGAGCTATGCTCTAGGATTCCCTGCAGTTGATGTCAGTAAAATTATTACCCCGTCAAGAATTAAAAGAAAAAGTTCAGCTGCTATTTAAGTTCTCAGTTCTAATTTATTTATTTTTGACTGTGCTGAATCTTCATTGCTGCACATGAACTTATTCTAGTTGCAGTGAGTGGGGGCTACTCTCTAGTTGTGGTGTGCAAACTTCTTATTGTGATGTCTTCTCTGGTGGTAGAGCATGGGTTCTAGAGTGTGCAAGCTCAGTAGTTGTGGCTCATGGGCTCTAGAGCACAGGCTTAGTAGTTGTGGTGCCCAGGCTCAGTTACTGTGGTGCATGGTTATGGTATGTGGAATCTTCCTCGACCAGGGGTTGAACTTATGTTCTCTGGGTTGGCAGGTGGATTCTTAACCACTAAACTACCAAGGAAGTCCTATCTTAGTTCTTGAGAAAAAATTCACTATAAAACAAAACCCAAATGTGTGCAATCAGAAAGAGTAGAGTGATTGGCATATTTATGGTGGCAGGTGCATTAATTGATCTAAAAGCTGTATCAGCTAATGTAAGAATCAGCTGGAAAGAAGAGGGATCAGATGATACAGTCCTGTTTTATGCCTCTTGAAATGAACATTTGATCTGCGACAGATCCCTGTGATCCATCCTGGTGTGAATCACTATTATTGTACAGAATGTATGGAAGCAGTAAGATTGGTATTTGCAGTGAACACACACCAGCTTGCCTCAAAGGACACTCCAGATTAGGGAATCAAAGGCTGGTGGAATTGCGGTGAAGGCTTCCAGAAGTTCTGTGTTGAAATTGTTTCACAACAGTGGAACACTATATTGGTGATTAACAATTGAACACTTGGGCCTAAAATCTAATCATTGACTAGTTTTATAACAGATGGAAAATAGGTGATTCTGAACATTTCATTTCAATCACTCAATCGTTTCTGACTCTTTGTGACCCCAGGGACCGCAGCATGCCTCCCTGTCCATCACCAACTCCTGAAGGCTACCCAAACTCATGTCCATTGAGTTGGTGATGTCATCCAACCATCTCATCCTCTGTCATCCCCTTCTCCTCCTGCCGTCAATCTTTTCCAGCATCAGGGTTTTTTCAAATGAGTCAGCTCTTCGCATCAGGTGGCCAAAATATCGGAGTTTCAGCTTCAGCATCAGTCCTTCCATTGAATACTCAGGATTGATCTCCTTTAAGGTGGACAGGTTGGATCTCCTTGCAGTTCAAGAGACTTTAAAGAGTCTTCTCCAACACCACAGTTCAAAAGCATCAATTCTTTAGCATTCAGCTTTCTTTATAGTCCAACTATCACATCCATACTTGACTACTGAAAAAACCATAGCCTTAACTAGATGGACATTAGTTGGCAAAGTACTGTCTCTGCTTTGTAATATGCTGTCTAGGTTGGTCATAACTTTCCTTCCCAGGAGCAAGCACCTTTTAATTTCATGGCTACAATCACCATTTGCATGATTTTGGAGCTCAAAAATGAATAAATAAATTAAATAAAGTCAACCACTGTTTCTCCATCTATTTCTCATGAAGTGATGGGACTGGATGCCATGATCCTTGTTTTCTGAATGTTGAACTTTAAGCTGACTTTTTCACTCTCCTCTTTCACTTTCATCAAGAAGCACTTTTCTTCTTCCTCACTTTCTGCCATAAAGGTGGCATCATCTGCATATCAAGTTATTGGTATTTCTCCCAGCAATCTTGGTTACAGCCTTTTCTTCATCCAGCCCAGCGTTTCTCATGATGTACTCTGCATATAAGTTAAATAAGCAGGGTGATCATATAGAGCCTTTACATACTCCTTTTCCTATTTAGAATCAGTCTGTTGTTCCATGTCCAGTTCTAACTGTTGCTTCCTGACCTGCATATAGGTTTCTCAAGAGGCACATCAGGTAGTCTGGTATTCCCACAGAATTTTCCACAGCTTATTGTGATCCATACAGTCAAAGGCTTTGGCATAGTCAAGAAAGCAGAAATAGATGTTTTTCTGGAACTCTCTTGCTTTTTCCATGATCCAGCGGACGTTGGCAATTTGATCTCTGGCTCCTCTGCCTCTTCTAAAACCAACTTGAAAGTGTGAAAGTTCTTGGTTCATGTATTGCTGAAGCTTGGCTTGGAGAATTTTGAGCATTACTTTACCAGCATGGGAGATGAGTGCAATTGTGAGGCAGTTTGAGCATTTTTTTTTTTTTTTTTTGCATTGCCTTTCTTTGAGACAGGAATGCAAACGGACCTTTTCCAGTCCTGTGGCCACTGCCGAGTTTTCCAAATTTGCTGGCATACTGAGTGCAGCACTTTCACAGCATCATCTTTCAGGATTTGAAATAGCTCAACTGGAATTCCATCACCTCCACTAGCTTTGTTCGTAATGATGCTTTCTAAGGCCCACTTGACTTCACATTCCTGGATGTCTGGCTCTTGGTGAGTGATTACACCATCGTGATCGTCTGAGTGATGAAAATCTCTTTTGTACAGTTCTTCTGTGTATTCTTGCCCCCTCTTCTTAATATCTTCTGCTTCTTTTAGGTCCATACAATTTCTGTCCTTTATTGAGCCCATCTTTACATGAAACATTCCCTTGGTATCTCTAATTTTCTTGAAGAGATCTCTGCTCTTTCCCATTCTATTGTTTTCCTCTATTTCTTTGCACTGATCACTAAGAAAGACTTTCTTATCTCTCCTTGCTCTTCTTTGGAACTCTGCATTCAAATGGGTATATCTTTACTTCTCCCGTTTGCTTTTTGTTTCTCTTCATTTCACAGCTATTTATAAGGCCTCCTCATACAGCCATTTTGCTTTTTTACATTTCTTTTCCATGATCCCTGTCTCCTGTACAATGCCTAGAACCTCCATCTATAGTTCATCAGCACTCTGTCTATCAGATCTAGTCCCTCAAATCTATTTCTCACATCCACTGTATAATCATAAGGGATTTGATTTAAGTCATATCTGAATGGTCTAGTGGTTTTCCCAACTTTCTCCTATTTAAGTTTGAATGCAGCATAAGGAGTTCATGATCTGAACCACAGTCAGCTCCCAGTCTTCTTTTTTGCTGACTGTATAGAGCTTCTCCATCTTTGGCTGCAAAGAATATAATCAATCTGATTTCAGTGTTGGCTGTCTGTTGATGTCCATGTGTAGAGTCTCTTCTTTTGTTGTTGGAAGAGGGTGCTTGCTATGACCAATGCATTCTCTTGGCAAAGAGAATGATTAGGAGATCCAATTGAATGATTGGTTGAGAAGAAATCTCTTGCAGAACCTTAAAAGGATGTTTTTAGGACCTGGAGTTGTAAAGTTAACCAACATAAATAGTTTGCTAAAAAGAGCTGCTATGAAATAGCCATGGAACTGTCTAGTTCATAAAATTTCCAAAGAATTTTTCAAAGAATGGTTCATGAGCACTTGCCTCAGACTCATCTAGATTATTGTTAAAAATGAGTTTTCAGTCCTAACACTGAATCACACTCCTTGAAGGGCAGGAGTATTTGAAGATTTAAGTGTTATTGACATTAAATAATTCTAACAACAATGAAGATTTGATTTTTTTCTTTTTTTAGCCTTGCTTGATTGAAATGTCTGGAATCTGGGGAGGGAGAATTACAGGAAGAACAAGTGTGGTAAAATAACTTCCCCAGATATGAGTGAAATTTATTAATAAACTTCTGGGATTTCTTTTGCAAACACTATAAAGTGACTGTGCTTTCCAGTCTGCATTCCTGTGGAATCCTGGTAGCCCATAACATTTCCATTGAGATTTACTCCTATAGTGGAAAATTTCAAACAGAAAAATAATGCTTCATAATTGGTATATCAGACATTTCTTTATTTAACCATAATCTCAGAAATGGTATGGACCTAACAGAAGCAGAAGATATTTACAAGAGGTGGCAAGAATACACAGAAAACTGTACACAAAAGATCTTCATGACCCAGATATTCACAATGGTGTGATCACTCACCTAGAGCCAGACATCCTGCAATGTGAAGTCAAGTGGGCCTTGGGAAGCATCACTACGAACAAAGCTAGTGGAGGTGATGGAATTCCAGTTGAGCTATTTCAAATCCTGAAAGATGATGCTGTGAAAGTGTTGCACTCAGTATGCCAGCAAATTTGGAAAACTCAGCAGTGGCCACAGGACTGGAAAAGGTCCGTTTTCATTTCAATCCCAAAGAAAGTTTATTATAAAGAATGCTCAAACTGCCTCACAATTGCACTCATCTCTCATGCTGGTAAAGTAATGCTCAAAATTCTCCGGGCCAGACTTCAGCAATATGTGAACTGTGAACTTCCTGATGTTCAAGCTGATTTTAGAAAAGGCAAAGGAGCCAGAGATCAAATTGCCAACATCTGCTGGATCATGGAGAAAGCAAGAGAGTTCCAGAAAAACATCTATTTCTGCTTTCTTGACTATGCCAAAGCCTTTGACTGTGTGGGTCACAATAAACTGTGGAAAATTCAGATAGAGATGGGGATACCAGACCACCTGATCTGCCTCTTGAGAAATATGTATGCAGGTCAAGAAGCAACAGTTAGAACTGGACATGGAACAACAGACTGGTTCCAAATAGGAAAAGGAGTACATCAAGGCTGTATATTGTCACCCTGTTTATTCAACTTATATGCAGAGTACATCATGAGAAACGCTGGGTTAGAAGAAACATAAGCTGGAATCAAGATTGCTAGGAGAAATCTTGATAACCTCAGATATGCAGATGACACCATCCTTGTGGCAGAAAGTGAAGAGGAACTAAAGAGCCTCTTGATGAAAGTGAAAGTGAAAAAGTTGGCTTAAAGCTCAGCATTCAGAAAACGAAGATCATGGCATCCAGTCTCATCACTTCATGAGAAATATATGGGGAAACAGTGGCAGACTTTATTTTGTCGGCTCCCAAATCACTGCAAATGGTGACTGCAGTGATGAAATTAAAAGGTGCTTGCTCCTTGGAAGAAAAGTTATGACCAACATAGACACCATATTCAAAAGCAGAGATGTTACTTTGCCGACTAAGGTCCGTCTAGTCAAGGCTATGGTTTTTCCAATAGTCATGTATGGATGTGAGAGTTGGATTGTGAAGAAGGCTGAGCACCTCAGAACTGATCCTTTTGAACTGTGGTGTTGGAGAAGACTCTTAAGTGTCTTAAGGAGATTAGCCCTGGGATTTCTTTGGAAGAAATGATGCTAAAGCTGAAACTCCAATACTTTGGCCACTTCATGTGAAGAGTTGACTCATTGGAAAAGACTGATGCTGGGAGAGATTGGAGGCAGGGGGAAAAGGGGACGACAGAGGATGAGATGGCTGGATGGCATCACTGACTCAACGGATGTGAGTCTGAGTGAACTCCGGGAATTGGTGATGGGGCGGGAGGCCTGGTGTGCTGCGATTCATGGCGTCGCAAAGAGTTGGACGTGACTGAGCGACTGAACTGAACAAGTTGGTTTATTTCTCACCCTCGGTTCTTGTCTCATACTAACGAAGATTTCGAATGATGGACTAAAGGGTTTAAACAACAGACAAGTTACAGTCTAGTCTAGCTCAAGCAGACAGAACTTTTATTTAAGAGATGTGGAAGTAGGCCAACCCCAAAGGAGTCATAACAATCCCTCTTAGCTTATCCTGTTATACTTCCTTTCTTTTCCTCTTGGTTCTGTCCTGTGCAAAATGGGGCCTGTACTCACCACCTATCAGGAAAAGGCATACACTCAAGGCCAATTGGCACTTGCAAGTTACACAGCAACAGTCTCTGTTGTGCATGTTTTTCCCATCATTCAGTTTGTACAATCAGATATATGTATATATGAACACATACATATTTATGAGTATGTAAGAATCTATAAATACATACATATTATGAGTATTTATGAGTTCTTAATGGACTCCTAGCTGTTTAAGGTTACTTGAAGAAGCCCCTGTGGTTAGTTTGTATTCACTATGTGCCTAGGATGCATGTGCAGGAGTTGGAAAAGTCTCTGTGGTTATTTTTGTAGCATATCTGTGAGCTTTCCTGGGTGTGTTTATGGTGGGGTTTAGAGATCAGCTTGCATTCTTTTCGGCTAGGCCACCGCTTTTTGCTCATGCCTAATTTCCTACCTAACACAACTATTTGTTAATCACATACTGTAATTTAAGTGTTGGGTTGCAGAGGCAGAAAAACATAGAATTATGGATATAATGGGCATACTTATACCTAATGTAGGTGAATTATATGTTTTTGAAGTGATTGATTTATTTTTGCAATGACGAGGAAATTTTAAACTATCAGGATTATAATGCCCCAAGATGAATAAATTGATCTCTACAATTTTTCTAATACTTTTACCATGTGAATTTCATTCAGAAAGCTAACTTCTCTTGTTTCCAGTAGCTAAATTTCAGTCTCATTCGATTTTCGTTGGCTAATCCATAGGTGAGTCTTGAGGAAAAAATTAAAAATATCTTTTTGTTTTAAAAATGTGTTTACTCTCTTCTCACTTTACTGGTTGCCACTAAAATTATTATTATTACTGCAAATGTATCACTAAAATGTTTATTTTTTGCTGCATTAGATCTTAGTTTTAGCGTATAGGATTTTCAGTCTTTGGCATGCAGGATTTTTTAGTTGTGGCATGTGGGATCTAGTTCTTTGACCAGGGATCAAACTCAGGCCTCCTGCACTGAAAGCACACAGTCTTAGCCACTGAACCACCCGGAAAGTCCCTGTATCGTTTTTTTACCATGAGTAAATTGAGCTTGGAGAAAGGAATTATGTATTATAAAGAGTTTTTTTTTTTTTAAATAACAAATTCAAAAGAATTTTATTAGTATACAAAGGATATCGCTTTGATAAAACATTGTACCACTGCCGTATTTACTCTCCAATGACAAATGGACGCATGAGATTTATTCTACTTTCTGTAGGAAAATATGTAAGTATCATCAATAGTAAAAGAAAATTCATTTTCTGGGGTCATATGTGTGAAGAGCAACTGGAGTAGGGTGGATGATGGTTTGCTAAATTATCAAGATTGATAGATTATCATTTGACCGTTCTTTACTTCAAATACATGTTGACTTAGCTGAATTATCATTTAGAAATAAAGTTGTTTTTGTAGTTTTCATTGTAGTAGTTGATGACAGCAACTTAATTCAATAGCTTGTTCTTAACATAAAATCTTCTCTTTTTATTAATAAACCCAGTTTTCAGTTAGTAAGCTCACTGACTTTTCATGCATTGATTTTCAACCAAAATAATATTATTAATGGGTTTAATGCAAAAATATTCAGAGTATATATATCTTTTTATCTAAAAGGAACACGTATTGAAGGGCTATAATGTGATATTTTGTTAACTGATACGTGATATATAAAGTATACATAATTAACCAAACTTAAAATAGAAAGCAATGGAATATGTTCAGACCAGAACTGTTTTACACATTGACAGGTGTTTGTTTGTTTGTTTGTTTTCGTGGTTTGGAAGGTACTTCAAAGTCTTATTTGACTCAGAATAAGATATCAATTTTCCAGGGATTACTTCTCATTTGTCTACTTGAGAAAAATCAGAGTAAAGAATGTACACAAAATTCAGTAACTTTTTGGGCTTGTTTTGATTCCTAAACAATAGGAATCTGCAGTATTTTGCTAGAAAATAGGGAGATGTTTGATATGAAGCATGTTTTTAGGTTGTTTCTAATACATTTTTTTGTTGTTGTTATTTTTGACCATCACAGATACACCGAGGAGTTAAAGGATTTGTCCGAGATCTTCAGGGTAACCCAATTGCTAACGCCACCATCTCTGTGGAAGGAATAGACCATGATGTCACATCTGGTGGGTGTTCTTTGCTGTGATCAGAGGCTCTAGTATTGCATGTGAGACCGTGGCTACTTCTTATCCTAGTTACATTCGTATACTGTTCTATGCAAAGCAATTAAATGCCTCATGTCTCTTTACACTGTCTCTCTCCAGCTTTGATCTAGTTAAATTTTTATCTGGGGAACAAGTCAGGCAGTTACTTAGGAGGGCTGTGAGGCAGGGCCGTCTGTGAGACTCTTTGCAGTTGTCAAGGCAAAGGAAGATGAACCAGCTGGAATTAAAATGCTGTATCTTAATGATCTCTCCTAAGAAGAGATTCTAAAGAGCTGTTAATTGGTGGAACTCAGGAAGGAGCAGAGGAATAGGAAGGAGAGTAACTGCCTGTGTTTTGTTGTCTAGGATGTCTCAACCATTTCTTCATTTAATCTGTATCATAAAGCCACATGTATCCACGTATTGAAGGGCTATAATGTGATATTTTGTTAACTGATACGTGATATATAAAGTATACATAATTAACCAAACTTAAAATAGAAAGCAATGGAATATGTTCAGACCAGAACTGTTTTACACATTGACAGGTGTTTGTTTGTTTGTTTGTTTTCGTGGTTTGGAAGGTACTTCAAAGTCTTATTTGACTCAGAATAAGATATCAATTTTCCAGGGATTACTTCTCATTTGTCTACTTGAGAAAAATCAGAGTAAAGAATGTACACAAAATTCAGTAACTTTTTGGGCTTGTTTTGATTCCTAAACAATAGGAATCTGCAGTATTTTGCTAGAAAATAGGGAGATGTTTGATATGAAGCATGTTTTTAGGTTGTTTCTAATACATTTTTTTGTTGTTGTTATTTTTGACCATCACAGATACACCGAGGAGTTAAAGGATTTGTCCGAGATCTTCAGGGTAACCCAATTGCTAACGCCACCATCTCTGTGGAAGGAATAGACCATGATGTCACATCTGGTGGTGTTCTTTGCTGTGATCAGAGGCTCTAGTATTGCATGTGAGACCGTGGCTACTTCTTATCCTAGTTACATTCGTATACTGTTCTATGCAAAGCAATTAAATGCCTCATGTCTCTTTACACTGTCTCTCTCCAGCTTTGATCTAGTTAAATTTTTATCTGGGGAACAAGTCAGGCAGTTACTTAGGAGGGCTGTGAGGCAGGGCCGTCTGTGAGACTCTTTGCAGTTGTCAAGGCAAAGGAAGATGAACCAGCTGGAATTAAAATGCTGTATCTTAATGATCTCTCCTAAGAAGAGATTCTAAAGAGCTGTTAATTGGTGGAACTCAGGAAGGAGCAGAGGAATAGGAAGGAGAGTAACTGCCTGTGTTTTGTTGTCTAGGATGTCTCAACCATTTCTTCATTTAATCTGTATCATAAAGCCACATGTATCCAAGGCTGCAAAGGACCTTACAGGATTGAAGCTGATGTTAGTTATTTCTAGATTTAAAGCCCTTTTCCATTTTCTTAGTCTGAGGGAAATTGTGTGTTTTTCTGGCAGACTTATCTACTCCTGTTAATAAACATCTCTCCAACTCATTTTAGTGTAATTCTCATTTGCTGGTATCTTATCAAAAACAACAATTTCTTTTTAGCTATAAACTCTACATGTTTCAAGATCTTAGCATTAGTTAACCTTTAAATTAGTTCCCAAACATCCTATATCATTAACTCTTATTTAACCTCACATTTATAATTTGTATTTTTCAATCTTGAATATTTGTTTTCTAAAAATCCATTTATTTATTCAAACAACAGTGCTTATCAACACCTGGTGAACTGCCAGCCCACCTTCTGGACCAATATGCCAAAACCTGTGCCAAATTATTGCTCCTTTCACCCCTGGGGTGGGACTTCTTGATGGACCTAGGCTGTGCATCTTATGGCCACAAGCAACTGCTTTTGTTAACCTTAGTAACATATAAATGTTATTTTCTCTGCATTCCAGATGTGAAAATTTTAGGAAAAATCTCATGTTGGCAGTATAAATAGGTAGAAAGGAATGAAATATGAGGGGCAGGTTCTGGGACTATAGCTTTTTTAAAAATTAATTTATTTTTTATTGAAGGATAATTGTTTTACAGAATTTTGCTGTTTTCTGTCAAACCTCAACATGAATCAACCATAGGAATACATATATCCCCTCCCTTTTGAAACTCCTTCCCACCTCCCTCCCCATCCCACCCCTCAAGGATGATACAGAGTCCCTGTTTGAGTTTGCTGAGCCATACAGCAAATTCCCATTGGCTATCTATTTTACATATGGTAATGTAAGTTCTATGTTAGTCTTAACATACATCTTACCCTCTTCTCCCCTCTCCCTATGTCCATAAGTCTATTCTCTATGTCTGTTTCTCCATTGTTGCCCTGTAAATAAATTCTTTAGTACCATTTTTCTAGATTCCATATATATGCATTAATATAAGATATTTATCTTTCTTTTTTTGACTCACTTCATTCTGTATATGTTCTAGGTTCATCCACCTCATTAGAACTGACTCAAATGCATTCCTTTTTATGACTGAGTAATATTCCATTGTGTATATGTACCACAACTTCTTTATCCATTCATCTGTTGATGGACATTTAGGTTGCTTCCATGTTCTAGCTATTGTAAATATTGCTGCAATGAATGATGAGATACATGTTTCTCTTTCAATTTTGGTTTCCTCAGGGTATATGCTTAGAAGTGGGATTGCTGGGTCATATAGCGGTTTAACTTCTAGTTTTTTTTTTTTTTTTTTTAAGGAATCTCCATACCATCTTCCATAGTGGCTGTATCCATTTACATTCCCAGCAAAAGTGCAAGAATGTTCCCTTTTCTCCACACTCTTTCCAGCATTTATTGTTTGTAGGCTTTTTGTGAGGTGATATCTCATTGTAGTTTTGATTTGCATTTCTCTAATAATAAGCAATATTGAGCATCTTTTCATGTATTTGTTAGCCATCTATATGTCTTCTTTGGAGAAATGTCTGTTTAGGTCTTTTTCTCACTTTTTGATTGGGTTGTTTGTTTTTCTGGCATTGAATTGAATGTGCTGCTTATATATTTTGGAAATTAATCCTTTGTCAGTTGTTTCATTTGCTTCCCATTCTGAGGGTTGTCTTTTCACCTTGCTTATAGTTTCCTTTGCTGTATAAAAGCTTTTAAGTTTAATCAGGTCCCACTTGTTTACTTTTGTTTTTATTTCTATTACTCTAGGAGGTGGGTCATAGAAGATCTTGCTTTGATTTATGTCATCGAGTATTCTGCCTATGTTTTCCTCTAAGAGTTCTATAGTTTCTGGTCTTACATTTAGGTCTTTAATCCATTTTGAGTTTATCTTTGTGTATGGTGTTTGGAAGTGTTCTAATTTTATTCTTTTATATGAAGCTGTCCAGTTTTCCCAGCAGCATTTATTGAAGAGGCTGTCTTTGCCCCATTGTATATTCTTGCTTCCTTTGTCAAAAATAAGGTACCCATAGGTGCATAGGTTTTATTCTGGGCTCTCTATTTTGATCACAGTCTACAGGGTCACAAAGAGTCGGTCACGACCGAAGTGACCCTGCATGCATAAATGCAAGACTATGTTTTGTTTTGTTTTGTTTTGTTTTTCTGCCTGTGGCATCTCTTCCCCTGTGAGAGTTGAGCGTGAACATGGTGCAGTTGCTTGGGTTTTGGGGACCCTGGCGGCGCCAAGTGTACAGGAACACAGACTGCTTCCTCTGCAGGAGATATGGCCCTATCAGAGTCTTTTTCGAGCCTCTTGTAGCTGGTAATTAGAAGACCTCTTTGGCCAGTCTTTCTTCACAGCTCCACCCATTTGGGCACTTAGAGGACTCCTTTGCTTGGGGTCCTTCTCTGCTGTTTGGCATATCAAGCACATAGAAGGGCCCCCTCGACTGGGGTCGTACTCTGTAGATCGACACATGGCACACTTAAAGGGGCACCTGGGTGGGTTCCTACTCTGTAGTTTGGCACATTGGTCACTGAAAGGAGTACCCTGTGTGGGGTCCTACTCTGTAGTTCAGTGCAGTAGGCATTTGATGGGCCAGCCTCTCTGTTGTTCAGCTGCCAATCCTGGCATGTGGGGAGAGAGAGGCTATGATGATGGCTCCACTCCATATGTGTGACTCAGCAGTATCACCTTGCTTCCATGGCTGCCTGGCTTTCTTCTACTAGCATATCCCACCACTATCTCCTCCCTCACATCTCCTCAATCCATCTCTTTGCAGTCAACAGCAGCCCTTACCCTGGGATTGCTCCATAGTCCCTAAACCTCAGCTCCTAGCAGCTGCCCCTTCCAGGAGACCAGCATTCCTGCCTGGGGTATGAATGGCTGTGGCAAGGACTGTCTGATTCTTATTCCATTTAGGCTGCCACAGATCAGCGGTTTCACTCTCAGCCTGAAATGTTTCTCCTCTGACTCAGACAATTGCCCCGATGTGGGGATCAGAACCCTGCTTCAATTCCCCCACCCACCAAAGCCAGGTCCAGTTCTACTAACACTCCTGTTTTCTCCCCCTAGTTCCTTCATCCTACCGAGTTTTGTGTGGTTCTATATATTCATTTCTACTGGTCGGGTACTCCTGTCCACTGTCAGCTGGTATTCTGGATGCACTTCTGTGTCTAAAGGTGTATTCCTGAAGTATCCGTGGAGAGAGATGTACTCCACGTCCATGTACTCCTCTGCCATCTTGTTCTCCCTTGACACTGCAGCTTTTCAAGGGCAGCATAGGGTAATAAGGAGAAACAAGCAATGCGGCAGTGGTCAAAGGTGGAGAGAAAATGCCTTGTCTGGGAAGCCTGAAAGTATTTCAGGAGAGATGAAATGTGAAGTGTCAGGAAAGATGCACCTTTGAATGAGGCAGTGTGGAGTCTTGATGAGTCCATTTCAGTGGACTGTGGAGGAAAAGGAAAGGGCCTAAAATGGAGAGTATCGACAAATCTTTCTAGAACTTTTGCTGTAAAGTGAAGAAGAAAAATGAGACACTAGGTTAAAGGAGATGTAGAATCCAGATAGGAGAAGAGATGGTGATGGGAGTTTTTTTTTTTTTTTTTTATGGTTTTCATATTCACAGTGAAATATTAATACAATGTGAAGCGTTAACTAAGAGTGAGGATGAAGAGGATGCAGTACAGGTGTTAGGAAAAGGGAAAGTTCCACTTGGACCTACCAAGACTGAATTCAGCAATCACCTGGAACTAGCTAGAAATGCAGAATCTCAGGCCTCATTCCCAGATCTAGGGAATTAGAATTTGCTCCTTACTGTTTTTCAGGTGATGATTGATGTGCACTAATCTAAGAAACAGGAAAGTGAAAGGATTTGGGAGGAAATTAGGGCAGGACCAGGGCCTTGTGTTTGTAGACAGGGGACAGCTCATCATCGGTGTGTGTTTTCCCCAGCCCCTTGCAGCCACAGAGGCAAGCAGAGAATAGAGGGGTAGGTGTTTCCCAGTGCTGGTGGCTCGCCAGGCATATAAGCAGGTGGGGAACCGCACATCTGTTGAAGGAGACATGTGAGTGGATGACTAGGGGGTCTGAGAACCTAGCTGCTCAAAAAGAGGATGGAGGTACAGGAACACAACTCTGCTTAGAAATCCCCTGGAAAGCTGGTTGAAAATGCAATCCTAGAAAGCATGCCAGTTATTCTGTCTTTTGAAATCTAAATTCTAACACATCCCTCAAAATTTCCAAAGAGGTGCCATCAGGTCACACTTTGTGAGATACTGAGCTAGACTCTCACATCTTCAGATCTTCACAGCCAGATGGCAGCAAGAATCAAATCATGGTGCCAGCAGTTTGGGGACTTGAGAATATCCATTAATCTGTGTTATTTCTGACGTGAATATGATGATTCATTATATTAGAAGATTCATTAAATAACATTATTATCTGTAAAACTGCTATAAGAAATGATGCCTTCTAGAGAGTGACATACTCTTTTTAATGGAATTTCATTAAGTTCTATAAATATCTAAAGACAGAGGGAAAAAAAAAAACTGAATTTAGGTGGCATAACTATGAATTTCTCATATGCGCCTGTGACTTGATATTCTGTTCCCACAGCAAAGGATGGTGATTACTGGAGATTGCTCGTTCCTGGAAACTATAAACTTACAGCCTCAGCGCCGGGCTATCTGGCAATAGCAAAGAAAGTGGCAGTTCCTTATAGCCCTGCTGTCAGGGTAAGTGATCATGATACTAGCTAAAATTTATTAAACACTTACCATGGGTCAAGCATATTTAAATCATTATATTTAGCTTTCATAATAACTCTATGATTATTACCCTGTTGTCCATCTATTAAAAGATGAGAAAACTGAGGCCTTGAAAAGTTAAGTGACTTGACCAAAGGCTCAGTGTTTAATTTAATACCACTCAATGTGAAACTGTTACCATTTTTCAATTTCTGAAGAGATCCACAAAAAAATTAAATAAAACTTAAAAATTAAAGTTTTATTTGCTGATCTTTATTTATATCTAAATAATATTCTGTTTGATTTATCTTTTTATTCCTATCAGCTAGTATCGTACCTTACTAAATAAGTATTTTGAAAAATAAATTAGGCCTGCAGTGTAATTTTAGGCACTGACTAAACATCTATTAAGCACATACTATGAACAAAGTCAGATCCTCTATGATAAGAACTATATAACATGATACTTATTTAAGTAGATGCCATTTAATGATATTTTACTACTAAGGGTGATGATGATGAAACCAAAAGTCTCATAGAGCATGATTTTACTATTATCCTTGTAATATATTACTATGGAATGGCCTACAGGATTTCCAATTAAAAGCCTTACTTGAAAAGAATCTATTGTATTTTTGGTTATATACACAAAGTTTGGAGTATAAATGTTTGGCTTTGCTAAATATCTTGGGTTTTTAAGTGATCCTTTGGTTTTGATTGTATGTGTTTATTAGGCTGGATGTGTATTAAAATCAGGAGGTAAATTTGAACAAATAAATCCTGAAAAAATGTGCCTTCAGAGTCAGGTTATAAAAGATTTCAACTATTTTGACCCTTGGCTTTTCTGCTATGTGTTAATTCAAAGAGGTGTTGAGTAGTCACATTCTAAATAACCATAGGCTTGAGCAGCCTATTCAAAGAGCTCTTAGCTCCATGTGGAATGAAGCATGGCTATCTCATGGGCCCAAATAACTTGCATATTTTAAATAGTCCTTTGTGGAAAAATGTATGAATTCTCCATAGACCTGATGAGGATGCCCAGTCCATAGGCGAGTTGAGTTCCTGGGCTACTAATCTTCACGGTGGTTTGCAGGTGTGTGTATTTCCATCAGTTCTTTCACAGAGGTAAGATTCTGGAAAACAGAACCCTGTAAAAGCTACATGTGTTTTTCTTTTTTTTTAATTTTTATTTTTAATTAGAGGATAATTACTTTACAATATTGTGATGGTTTCTGCCATACATCAGTATTAATCAGCCATAGACAGAGTGAAGTAAGTTAAAAAGAGAAAGACAATATATATTAATGCATATATATGGAATCTAGAAGAGAGAAGGCAATGTCACCCCACTCCAGTACTCTTGCCTGGAAAATCCCATGGACAGAGGAGCCTGGTGGTCTGCAGTCCATGGAGTCACTAAGAGTTGAGCAACTTAGTGAGCATGACTGAGCAACTTCACTCTCACTTTTCACTTTCATGCATTGGAGAAGGAAATGGCAACCCACTCCAGTGTTATTGCCTGGAGAATCCCAGGGATGGGGGAGCCTGGTGGGCTGACGTCTATGGGGTCATAGAGTCAGACACGACTGAAGCAATTTAGCAGCAGCAACGTGGAATTTAGAAAGATAGAACTGATGATCCTACTTGCAGGGCAACAAAGGAGACACAGGCATAAAGAACTGACTTTTGGACGCAGTGAGGGAGGAGAGGGTGGGTTGATTTGAGAGAAGTTACATTTTTTAATGGGAGAAAAGACTGCCTTTAAGTAATCTGCTTTCCAATAATTCTGAGCATGCACATGTGCTAAATTGCTTCAGCCATATCCAGTTCTTTAAGACCTTATTAGATCAAAGCAAATTTCAAATATAATGACTTTTGATGTTCTTTTTCCCTAAAAGTATCTTTTTGGTTATCATGAGAGATTTTTTAGGATTTACTTTAATTCAGATGGCTAGATTGAGATTATTCTAATAAACTTTA
>SJYC01000353.1:0-16023 GCA_006408675.1 Madoqua kirkii
CAATTTGATAATAATATATTCTTATTTTCTCCTTTAGGTTGATTTTGAACTGGAGTCATTTTCTGAAAGGAAAGAAGAAGAGAAGGAAGAATTAATGGAATGGTGGAAGATGATGTCAGAAACTTTAAACTTTTAAAAGGCTTCTAATTAATTGCTTTTAATCTATATAATGTATGTAGTATGATGTAATGTGACCATTTTCTTTTAGATTTTGTGCAGTTAATAGTTAACATTGATTTATTTTTGATCATTTAAATATTAATAGACATTGCTTAAAATAGACTCAGGTTAAAATATAAGAACTTAGTCTATAACATTCATTTTCCTATATATGTGATACAGAGCACTGTAGAAGAGATTTGAGTGATTTTGCCATTTTAGGCTTAGATACAATATTCCATATGTTATTTACAATATAGAACTTTTTGAGTAATTCTAGGTTTTAAAAATTAGTGAGTCCACTTATGGTTGTCGTAAGGGAAGAAGAGATAGGGAGTCTGGGATCAGCATGTACATACTGCTATATTTAAAATGGATAACCAACAAGGTCCTACTGTATAGTACAGAGAACTCTGCTTAGTGTTATCTGACAGCCTGGAGGGTAGAGATATTTGGGAGAGAATGAATATATATATATGATTGAGTTCCTTTGCCATACACCCGAAACTGTCACAACATTGTTGATCAGCTATACTGCAATATAAAGTAAAATTTTTTAAAAATCCTAAAAAAAGAAAGGAAAATGTATTTGAAAAAGCATCTGTGCAATGGATAGAAGGGGAGAGTAAACAAGGGGGTACTTTGACATGATAAAAGCTAAAAGCAAAAAAAAAAAAAGAAAAAAAATAGAGAGTCTTTTTAATTAATGTAATTGGTGACAGTGTCACATAATGAAGCCATTGGAAAAGTCAACAGCTACAGCTTGAATTGTCAGCACTATACTGCAAAACTTAAACAGTCCTGTATTAATCATCATTGTGTAGTGTGCGTCTAGCTATAGAAGTATAATCTTGTTAACACATTCTTGATGGGAAAGTAAAAGTGAAGTCGTTCAGTTGTGTCCAACTCTTTGCGACCCCATGGACTATAGCCTACCAGGCTCCTCTGTCCATGGGATTCTCCAGGCAAGAGTGCTGGAGTGGGGTGCCATTTCCTTCTCCAGGGGATCTTCCCAACCAAGGGATTGAACTCGGGTCTCCTGCACTGTAGGCAGATACTTTACCCTCTGAGCCACCAGGGTAAGCCTACTTGATGGGAATAAAATGTAAATGTTTAGTGAGAAGTTTTATGAAAAGAGTGGAAATTGATTTCTTGCTTGTATACATTGGCGCAATAGTGTTATATTATTCAGTGTACTAACACTACTCCAAAATGTAGGGTTTTTCTCGTAGATTGTCCCAGAATTGCATTATAAATTAATAAAGATTTAAAAAAATCCCTGTGATATGTATTTAATTCTCTGTTATTTTTGGTCTACAGTTTTGATCACGTGATAAAAAATGTATTCCCTTGAGAGCAGCCTCTCATTGGTTCATCTTCTATAATTTTAAATTTGTTAAGTGACTGCTGTATGCCAAGCACAGTGCAAGCACTGCATGCACTGTGTATATTATTTTGATGGTCAAAATGTGATTCCATGGATCAGGTGTGGACATAAACTTTAAATACATATACACAAAAATGAACATGTAATTAAGCATTGTAATGAGTAAAGTGACAGGAAGGACTAGTGTGTAGATAAAGAGAAATGTCAGAGCAACTTGCTTTAGACTAGATTCAGGGATGGCCTCTTAATGCAAGTTAAGCCCATACTTAGACTATGAGTTCAGTTCAGTCAGTTCATTCTCTCAGTCGTGTCTGACTCTTTGCCACCCCATGGACTGCAGCACGCCAGGCCTCCCTGTCCGAAACCAACTTCCAGAGTTTACTCAAACTCATGTCCATTAAGTCGGTGATGCCATCCAACCATCTCATCCTCTGTCATCCCCTTCACCTCCCACATTCAATCTTTCCCAGCATTAGGATCTTTTCAAATGAGTCAGCTTTTCACATCAGGTGGCCAAAGTACTGGAGTTTCAGCTTCAGCATTAGTCCTTCCAATGAATATTCAGGACTGATTTCCTTTAGGATGGACTGATTGGATCTTCTTGCAGACCAAGGTAGTCTCAAGAATCCTCTCCAACACTACAATTCAAAAGCATCAGTTCTTTGGCACTCAGCTTTCTTTATAGTCTAACTCTCACATCCGTACATAACTACAGGAAAAACCATAGCTTTGACTAGATGGACCTTTGTTGGCAAAGTAATGTCTCTGCTTTTTAATATGCTGTCTAGGTTGGTCATAACTTTTCTTCCAGTGAGCAAGTATCTTTTAATTTTATGACTGCAGTCAACATCTGCAGTGATTTTTGATTAAAATAAGCATACTTAATCACTGCAAGTCACATGTAATGTCGAATATGCAAATGTTTAGTTTTTGACTGTGTGACAAAGCCAAGACAGCCTACCATGTCAACAGAAAAGGTGGGAAGTGGAAGGGATAGCTTTAACACACTGTTCATTTATGCTACTGAGTTTTTGTAGTGAAAGACAGCAAAGCCAATACAAAATTGAGGGACAGAGGAAAACTGATTTGAGCCACTGGTAACTCTTTGAAGATAAAACTTGTGCTTCCATGCCCTGCCATCTGGAAAGCTTACCTCCTTCCCAGGCAGCTGAGAAGACAACAGTCATTCCTACCACTCTTATTTAAGAATTTCATTGTCCCTGACTGACAGTCCACATCTGAAAGATGCATCATGCCTACCTGGCAATACAGGGGCCATGAAAGGCGAGCATAAAGCATTCCTTGTGAGAGAGACTGTTGAAAAGGAGCCCCCTGCCCCAGCCACCCCCAAAAAGTACTGATCACACTAATTATATCCAAGGAACCAGAGGGAAACATCTGAGGATTGCATAGCAGCTCCTCAAGCTGTCCTTGCAAAGCTGGCCTCACAAAGTGCAGAGTAAGAAGCATGTCATCTCACTCAAATTACACGTGGTTCACTCTTAACTTTTTTCAACTCAAATTGGTTTTCTCTGCCAAGAGGACTGGTTTTCAGAATCTTTCTGAATTCCTATATTATTCAAGTTTCTCAAGCTAGTTTTAGATGCACAAGTTAGTTTATACATGCACACATGAAGAGTGTTCCTACCAGAAACAGTTAAAATAAGCATACTTAATCACTGCAAGTCACATGTAATGTAGAATATGCAAATGTTTAGTTTTTGACTGTGTGACAAAGCCAAGACAGCCTACCATGTCAACAGAAACTCACTAGGCAGGTCAGATGGTCTGGTATTCCCATCTCTTTAAGAATGTTCCACAGTTTGTTGTTATCCAAACAGTCAAAGGCTTTGGTGTAGTCAATAAAGCAGGAGTAGATGTTTTTCTGGAAATCTTTTTTCGATGATCCAATGATGTCAATTTGATCTCTGGTTCCTCTGCCTTTTCTTTTTTTTTTTTCATTTGATGAGATTTTATTTTCAGAAAAAAGGCAGGATTCATTTCAGTTTGTCCAGCACATCACAAAAGCAAGGATTAAAAAAAGAAATCAAGAAATTTTACCTTTATCTGTAAAAGTCAGGCTATACTGTTACATACAGCCAAGATTGTAAGCACACAAATGTCATTAAGTCTACTGAAACTTATTCATCAATACCCACAAGAAAAAGGCAAAACTTTGTCCCCCTGAAAAGGTGGGCACTTTTTAGCAAACTGATAATGCTTCTGAAAGCCTCAGCATTTGTGATGATGCTAATAGCCCTTACAAATGTATTTTAGACAATCTGTGCTGACTCAGCTAGGAGCCTACTGGCTGTGTTGGCAGGTAAAAACACATCCCTGCAGACCTGTTACTGTTCATGATGACATTTGGAACTTTCAAATCCTAACCCCAAAGGCTCCTCCTGTTCCATTCATGCATTATACATGCACACATGAAGAGTGTTCCTACCAGAAACAGTTAAAATAAGCATACTTAATCACTGCAAGTCACATGTAATGTAGAATATGCAAATGTTTAGTTTTTGACTGTGTGACAAAGCCAAGACAGCCTACCATGTCAACAGAATACAGTTGGAAAATAAAAAGCCTTTGGAACATAGCATCACGTGAAGGAAGGAATAGATAGAAACAGGACATTCAGGAGAAGTCCTCCTGGCATAGAGTCAGAGATAAAAGCGGCAGACTGCCACCAGCAGCAGGGTGAGCAGCAGCGGTGTCTTCTCAGATATGCTCGTCCCGTCACTTTTGTTACACAAGTTCTTCTGGCAGCAGTCATAGTGGAGCTCCTTCTCCCCTAAGATTCTTGCAATGGACTCAAAATCACAATCTTCGAACCTCCAATACTGGTGGCAAACTTTTAGCAGCACAGCCTTAACGAAGAGACAAGCATCTTGATTACGTGAACAACTGATGACTGAAGTGCAGTCAACCTGGTTAACACAGCTGTAGCACTGCAGGCTGTGACCGAGTTGGCAGAGGACAGCCAGGAAGAGCAAGAGCCCGAGCAGGATGTACCCTCCTTTGCTTGCCATTGCGACCAGCTACAGAGTCTAAAGGCCACATGCCTCCGCTTCAGCACTGCTCTCTCTGCCTTTTCTAAATCCAGCTTGAACACGTGGAAGTTCACAGTTCATGTATTGCTGAAGCCTGGCTTGGAGAATTTTGAGCATTACTTTGCTAGCGTGTGACATGAGCACAGTTGTGTGGCAGTTTCAGCATTCTTTGGCATTGCCTATCTTTGGGATTGGAATGAAACTGACCTTATCTAGTTCTGTGGTCATTGCTGAGTTTTCCAAATTTGCTAGCATATTGAGTGCAGCACTTTTACAGCATCATATTTGATGATTTGTAATAGCTCAACTGGAATTCCATCACCTCCACTAGCTTTGTTTGTAGTGATTCTTTTTAAGACCCACTTGATTTCCAGGATGTCCGGCTCTAGGTGAGTGATCACACCATCTTGATCATCTGGGTCATGAAGATCTTTTTTTGTGTAGTTCTGTGTATTCTTGCCACCTCTTCTTAATATTTTCTGCTTCTGTTGGTTCCATACTATTTCTGTCCTTTATTGTGCCCATCTTTGCATGAAAATTTCCATTGGCATCTCTAATTTTCTTGAAGAGATCTCTAGTCTTTCCCGTTCTATTGTTTTCCTCTATTGCTTTGCATTGATCATTGAGGAAGGCTTTCTTATCTCTCCTTACTCTTTGGATCTCTGCATTCAAAAGTGTATATCTTTCCTTTTTTCCTTTGCCTTTCACTTCTCTTCTTTTCGCATCAGTTTGTAAAGCTTCCTTAGACAACCATTTTGCCTTTTTGCATTTCTTTTTCTTAGGGATGTTCTTGATCCCTGCCTCCTGTACAATGTCACGAACCTCTGTCCAGAGTTCTTCAGGCACTCTGTCTATCAGATGTAATACTTTGAATCTATTTGTCACTTCCACTGTATAGTCATAAGGGATTTGATTTAGGTCGTACCTGAATGGTCTAGTGGTTTCCCCTACTTCTATTTAAGTCTGAATTTTACAATAAGGAGTTCATGATCTGAGCCACAGTCAGGTCGAAATCTTGTTTTGCTGGCTGTGTAGAGCTTCTCCTTCATTGGCTGCAAAGAATATAGTCAATCTGATTTTGGTGTCCACATGTAGAGTCTTTTCTTGTGTTGTTGGAAGAGGGTGTTTGCTATGACCAGTGCATTCTCTTGGCCAAACTCTGTTAGCCTATGCCTTGCTTCATTCTGTACTCCAAGGCCAAATCTGCTCCTTACTCTAGGTATTTCTTGAGTAAGAAATACTCAAGAAATTCCTCCTTTTGCATTCCAGTCCCCTGTAATGAAAGACTGTGTGTGTGTGTGTGTGTGTGTGTGTGTGTGTGTGTGTGTGTTAATTCTAGAAGGTCTTGCAGGTCTTCATAGAACCATTTACTTTAGCTTCTTCAGCATTATTGTTTGGGACATAGACTTGAACTACTGTGATATTGAATGGTTTGCCTTCGAAATGAACAGAGATCATTCTGTCTTTTTTGAGGTTGCATCCACGTACTTCATTTCAGACTCTTTTGTTGACTGTGATGGCTACTGCATTTCTTCTAAGGGATTCTTGCCCAAAGTAGTAGATATAATGGTCATCTGAGTTAAATTCACCCATTCCAGTCCATTTTAGTTCACTGTTTCCTAAAATGTTGACGTTCACTCTTACCATCTCCTGTTTGACCACTTCCTATTTGCCTTGATTCATGGACCTAACATTCCAGTTCTTATGCAATATTGCTCTTTACAGCATCAGACTTTACTTCCATCACTAGTCATATCCATAACTGGGTGCTGTTTTTGCTTTTGCTCTGTCTCTTCATTCTTTCTGGAGTTAGTTCTCAATTGACCTCCAGTAGCATATTGGGTACCTACCAACTATGAATATGTGTGAGCAATGCAGAGTTACTGAGCGTGCCTTTGTATGTATGGTGGTGGAGATATGGTTCAGTAACGCTTCAGGTTGATGATGTTGTTCAGTCACTAGTTTGTATCCGACTCTTTGTGATCCCATGGACTGCAGCACACCAGGCTTCTCTGACCTTCTCCATCTCCCAGAGCTTGCTCAAATTAATATCCATTGAAATGGTAATGCCATCCAACCATCTCATCTCTGTTGCCCTCTTCTCCTCCTGCCTTCAATCTTTCACAGCATCAGGATCTTTCCCAATGAGTTGTCTCTTCATAACAGGTGAAAAAGTATCAGAATTTCAACTGCAGCTTCAGTCCTTCCAACGAATCTTCAGGGTTGATTTCCTTTAGGATTGATTGGTTTGATCTCCTTTCAGTTCAAGGAACTCTCAAAAGTCTTCTTCAACACCACAGTTCAAAAACATCAATTGTTCATCACTCAGCTTTTTTTATAGTCAAACTCTCACATTCTTTGTCAGCAAAGTGATGTCTCTGCTTTTAAACATACTGTCTCAGTTTGTCACAGCTTTTCTTCCAAGGAGCAAGCGTCTTTTAATTTCATGGCTGCAGTCACTGGCAGCAGTAATTTTGAAGCCTAAGAAAATAAAATATGTCACTGTTTCCACTTTTCCTCCATCTATTTGCCTTGAAGTCATGAAACTGAATGTCGTAACCTTAGTTTTCTGAATGCTAAGTTTTAAATCAGCTTTTTCTCTATCCAATTTCACCCTCATCAAGAGCCTCATTAGTTCCTCTTCCCTTTCTGCCATTAGAGTAGGGTCATCTGCATATCTGAGGTTTTTGATATTTCTCCCAGCAATCTTGATGCCAGCTTGTGATTCATCTAGTCCAGAATTTTGCATGAATGTACTCTGCATGTAAGTTAAATAAGCAGGGTGACAATATACAGCCTTGATGTACTCCTTTCCCAGTTTTGAACCAATCCTTTGTTCCATGTACAGTTCTATCTATTGCTTCTTGACTTGCATACAGGTTTCTCAGGAGACAAGAAAGGTGGTCTGGTATTCCCATCTCTTTAAGAATTTTCCACATTTTGTCGTGATCCACACAGTCAAAGGCTTTAGGGTAGTCAATGAGGCAGAAGTAGACGTTTCTCTGGAATTCCCATGCTTTTTCTATGATCCAACAAATATTGACAATTTGATTTCTGATTCCTCTGCCTTTTCTAAATCCAGCTTGTACATCTAGAAGTTCTCATCTCACACACGGTTGAAGCCTAACCTGAAGGATTTTACCTTGCTAGCATATGAAATGAGCACAATTGTACAATAGTTTGAACTGGGTGCTGTTTTTGCTTTTGCTCTGTCTCTTCATTCTTTCTGGAGTTAGTTCTCAATTGACCTCCAGTAGCATATTGGGTACCTACCAACTATGAATATGTGTGAGCAATGCAGAGTTACTGAGCGTGCCTTTGTATGTATGGTGGTGGAGATATGGTTCAGTAACGCTTCAGGTTGATGATGTTGTTCAGTCACTAGTTTGTATCCGACTCTTTGTGATCCCATGGACTGCAGCACACCAGGCTTCTCTGACCTTCTCCATCTCCCAGAGCTTGCTCAAATTAATATCCATTGAAATGGTAATGCCATCCAACCATCTCATCTCTGTTGCCCTCTTCTCCTCCTGCCTTCAATCTTTCACAGCATCAGGATCTTTCCCAATGAGTTGTCTCTTCATAACAGGTGAAAAAGTATCAGAATTTCAACTGCAGCTTCAGTCCTTCCAACGAATCTTCAGGGTTGATTTCCTTTAGGATTGATTGGTTTGATCTCCTTTCAGTTCAAGGAACTCTCAAAAGTCTTCTTCAACACCACAGTTCAAAAACATCAATTGTTCATCACTCAGCTTTTTTTATAGTCAAACTCTCACATTCTTTGTCAGCAAAGTGATGTCTCTGCTTTTAAACATACTGTCTCAGTTTGTCACAGCTTTTCTTCCAAGGAGCAAGCGTCTTTTAATTTCATGGCTGCAGTCACTGGCAGCAGTAATTTTGAAGCCTAAGAAAATAAAATATGTCACTGTTTCCACTTTTCCTCCATCTATTTGCCTTGAAGTCATGAAACTGAATGTCGTAACCTTAGTTTTCTGAATGCTAAGTTTTAAATCAGCTTTTTCTCTATCCAATTTCACCCTCATCAAGAGCCTCATTAGTTCCTCTTCCCTTTCTGCCATTAGAGTAGGGTCATCTGCATATCTGAGGTTTTTGATATTTCTCCCAGCAATCTTGATGCCAGCTTGTGATTCATCTAGTCCAGAATTTTGCATGAATGTACTCTGCATGTAAGTTAAATAAGCAGGGTGACAATATACAGCCTTGATGTACTCCTTTCCCAGTTTTGAACCAATCCTTTGTTCCATGTACAGTTCTATCTATTGCTTCTTGACTTGCATACAGGTTTCTCAGGAGACAAGAAAGGTGGTCTGGTATTCCCATCTCTTTAAGAATTTTCCACATTTTGTCGTGATCCACACAGTCAAAGGCTTTAGGGTAGTCAATGAGGCAGAAGTAGACGTTTCCTGGAATTCCCATGCTTTTTCTATGATCCAACAAATATTGACAATTTGATTTCTGATTCCTCTGCCTTTTCTAAATCCAGCTTGTACATCTAGAAGTTCTCATCTCACACACGGTTGAAGCCTAACCTGAAGGATTTTACCTTGCTAGCATATGAAATGAGCACAATTGTACAATAGTTTGAACATTCTTTGGCATTGTCCTTCTTAGAGATTGGCATGAAAACTGACCTTTTCCAGTCCTGTGGCGACTGCTGAGGTTTCCAAATTTGCTGTCATATTCAGTGTAGCACTTTAATGCACGGCTCTAGGTGAGTGACTACACCATCATGGTTATCCAGGGCATTAAGATCTTTCTTGTATAGTTCTGTGCATTCTTATTACCATCTCTTCTTAATCTCTTGTTCTTCTGCTAGCTTGCCATTTCCGTCTTCTATCATGCCCATCTTTACATGAAGTGTTCCCTTGGTAGCAGCAATTTTCTTGAAGAGAACCGTAGTCTTCCCCATTCTATTGTTTTCTTCCATTTTTTTTTTGTATTATTCACTTAAGGCTTTCTTATCTCTCCTTGCTATTCTCTGAAACTGTGCATTCAGTTGGATGTATCTTTATCTTTCTCCTTTGCCTTTTACTTCTCTTCTTTCCTCAGCTATTTATAAGGCTTCCTCAGACAACCACTATGCCTTCCGGCATTTCTTTTGCTTGGGGATGGTTTTTTTCACTGCCTCCTATACAAAGTTATGATTCTCTGTCCATAGTTCTTTGGGCACTCTATCTACCAGATCTAATCCCTTCAATCTATTCATCACCTCCACTGTATAATCATAAAGGATTTCATCTAGGTCATACCAGAATGGCCTAGTGGTTTTCTCTACTGTCTTCAATTTAAGGCGGGTAGATTTTTATTACATAGTTTTAACCATTGTAATAGCTGCAAAAATATATACTGGCTTAAACATGTTTGGCGAAGGAAATGGCAACCCACTCCAGTATTCTTGCCTGGAAAATCCCATGAACAGAGGAGCCTGGTAGGCTACAGTCCATGGGGTCGCAAGGAGTTGGACATGACTGAGTGACTTCACAAACATTATAGAAGTATATTTCTTGCTCAGATACCTGTACTGAGCAGAAGACAAAAAGATTAGATGGCTTTTCTCTACCTTGCCATTTTGAGTCTCATTCTGACAGATGATCTGCCATCTTCTACATGTGGCCACCAAAGTTGCTGGTGTTCACCTTCATTGTAGCCAGTGGGAAAGAGAAAAGACCATGGAAGAGCAGGTTAGGGTTGCCTGTATGAATCAGGCCTGGCAGTAGTATATGCTACTTCTGCTCACATAATATTGCCTAGAGTTGTGTCCTCTGGCCATAATATTTGTGAGAGAATCTAGGCAACATAGTCCATCAGCACACCTCAGCTGGTGAAGGAGAACTTGATCTTTGGTGACCATCTGCAGTCTCTGCTGGATAGAAGGAACAGCACATGTAGAGGCATCAGGGGTAGGGAAGAACATGGATTGCTGAAGAAATAGAAAGGGAGGTGGGAAGTCAAGACTAGGTAAGTCGGCAGGCATAAAGTCATGCAGGACCTTATGGACCAGAATTGAGGGGTCTTCATTTTAGAATCACTGAATGGTTTTAAGCTAGTAGTAGTTGCTCATCACTCAGTCATGTCTGATTCTTTGCAACCCCATGGACTGCAGCACGCCAGGCTTCCCTGTACTTAACAATCTCCCAGAACTTGCTAAAACTCATGTCCATTCAGTCAGTGATTCTATACAATCAGTTTGTCCTCTGTCATCCCCTTCTACTGTCCTCAATCTTTCCCAGCATCAAGGTCTTTTCCAAAGAGTTGGCTCTTCCCATTGGGTGGCCAAAGTATTGGAGTTTCAGTTTCAGCATCACTCCTTCTGATTGATATTCTGAGTTTATTTCCTTTAGGATTGACTGGATTTTATCTCCTTGATGTCCAAGGGACTCTCAAGAGTCTTCTCCAGCACCATAGTTCATGAGAATCCATTCTTCAATGCTCGGCCTTCTCTATGGTCCAACTCTCACACCCATGCATGACTACTAGAAAAAACATAGCTTTGACTATATGGATCTTTGTTCACAAAGTAATGTCTCTGCTTGTCAATACATTGTCTAGGTTTGTCATTGCTTTTCTTCTGAGAAGCAAATATCTCTTAACTTCATGGCTGCAGTAACCAGCCGCAGTAATTTTGAAGCCCAGGGAAATAAAGTCTGTCAATATTTCCATTGTTTTCCCATCTATTTGCCATGAAGTGATGCAACTGTATGCCATGATCTTAGTTTTTTGAATGTTGAGTTTTAAGCCAGTTTTTTTCACTCTCCTCTTTCACCTTCAAGAGACTCTTTAATTCCTCTTTGATTTTTGCCATAAGGGTGGTGTCATATGCATATCTGAAGTTGCTGATATTTTCCCCAGCAATCTTGACTCCAGCTTGTGCTTCATCCAGCCTGGCATTTCACATGAAGTACTCTGCATATAAATTAAACAAGCAAGGTGACAATATACAGCCTTGATGTACTCCTTTCCCAATTTGGAGCCAGTGCATTATTCCACGTCTGAAGCAAGTTGTTGCTTCTTGACTGCATGCAGGCTTCTCAAGAGATAGGTAAGGTGGTCTATATTCCTGTCTCTTGAAGAATTTTCCACAGTTTGTTGTGACTGACACAGTCAAAGGCTTCAGGGTGGTAAATTAAACAGATGTAGATGTTTTTCAGGAATTCTCTTGCTTTTTCTATGATCTAAAGGATGTTGGTGATTTGATCTCTGCTTCCTCTGTCTTTTTAAAATTTAGCTTGTGCATCTGGGAATTCTCAGTACACATACTATTGAAGTCTATTTTGGAGGATTTTGAGTATTACCTTGCTATTATGTGAAATTAACATGATGATACTGTAGTTTGAACATTCTTTGGCACTGTCCTTCTTTGGTGTTGTAATGAAAACTGACCTTTCCCAGTGCTGTGGCTACTCTGGGTTTTCCAAATTTGCTGGCATATTGAATGAAGTACTTTAATAGCATCATCTTTTAGGACTTGAAATAGCTCAGTTGGAATTCCATCACTTCCCTTAAGCTTTGTTCATAGTGATGCTTCTGAGTGAGGTAGAAATTGCTAGGTAGGCAAGCAGTGTAGGGCTCTTTGATCTCGGTCTTTTTTTTCAGTAAACATCTCACTCCATAACCTAAAGCTATACCTTTTGTTTCAGTTTCCTGACTTTCAGAGCAATTCATCTTCAGTCTGGTAGATCATAAAACACTCAGATCCTGGAAAGAATAACCATTAACTCCTGGCCCTCTTATCTAAAAGAAAAACAACAGGTAGACCATCAACTTCTGGCCTATATCTGGTCCTTTGTGGAATGGCCAGGATCATAAGATAGGGTCACAAGATGGTAACTCAATGTCTTAGGAGACTTAGAAACAGAGAGTCAAAAGAAGCCATAAAAATATCAAGTTAAACATTTTAAAATGATTGGTTAGAAATGACATATGTCATGGACAGGAACCAACCAGATCAATATCAAATGCACTGCTGCTGCTGCTAAGTCGCTTCAGTCATGTCCGATTCTGTGTGACCCTATAAATGGCAGCCCACCAGGCTCCCCTGTCCCTGGGATTCTCAAGGCAAGAACACTGGAGTGGGTTGCCATTTCCTCCTCCAATGCATGAAAGTGAAAAGTCAAAGTGAAGTCGCTCAGTCATGCTCGATTCTTAGCGACTCCACGGACTGCAGCCTACCAGGCTCCTCCGTCCATGGGATTTTCCAGGCAAGAGTACTGGAGTGGAGTGCCATTGTCTTCTCCGACCAAATGTACAGATCAATGATAATGAGGATATAAGCTGCTGTTAGCCTCACCTTTGGGGGACACTTTGCCCAATCCCAGTATCTATGCTGAGAGATTTGTACTTTCTTTTAAAAATAAACCCTATTTTCTGGCTACTGTGAAATTTGTGTGTTTGTGAAGTTCATCCTTTTGCCCTGCAAGGAACTGGTTTCCCATTTCACTAAGGCCAATTTGAGTTTGCATTCCAGGATGTCTAATTCTAGGTGAATGATCACACCATCATGGTTAGCAGGATTATTAAGGTCTTTTTTGGTATAGTTCTTCTGTGTATTCTTGCCTCTTCTTAATATCTTTTGTTTCTTTAGGTCCACAAGATTTCTGTCCTTTATTGTACCCATCTATGCATGAAATGTTCCCTTGCTATCTCAGATTTTCTTGAAGAGATCTCTAGTTTTTCCCATTTTATTGTTTTCCTGTTTCTTTGTGATCATCACTTAGGAAAGCTTTCTTATCTCTCCTTGCTATTCTTTGGAACTCTGTATTCACAGGGGGCATATCTTTCCTTTTCTCTTTTGCCTTTCACTTCCTTTCTTTTCTCAGCTATTTGTAAGGCCTCCTCAGACAACCATTTTGCCTTTTTACATTTCTTTTTCTTGGGGATGGTTTTGATCACTGCCTCCTGTACAATGTTACAAACCTTCATCTGTAGTTATTCAGGCACTCTATCCGATTTAATCCCTTGAGTGTATTTATCACTTCCACTGTATAATCATAAGGGATTTGATTTAGGTCATATCTGAATGGCCTAGAGATTTTCTATACTTCAATTTTAGTCTAAATTTTGAAATAGGGAATTCATGATTTGAGCCACAGTCAGCTCCGGTCTTGTTTTTGCTGACTGTGTGGAGCTTCTCCATCTTTGGCTGCAAAGAGTATAATCATCTGATTTGGTGTCAGCCATCCAGTGGCATCTGTGTGCAGTGCCACCTCACTCAGCAATCCACAGCTTGTGGTGTAAGTCCTCTTGGGGGAGGTTGCCATCAAACCCATTACAGAGTCACCAAGTGGTGACGCATAGACTGGAGAACAATTATACCAAAGGAATTCTCACAGTGCTGGGAAAGTTCGAGGACCCACAAGAGATTTCCCAACCTGAGGATCAAGCGAAGGGGTTGAGAACCCAGGGGAATTTGACTTTGAAGTTCAGTTGGATTTGATTACAGAACTTCCATAGGACTGGGAAAACAAAAACTCTTGGAGGTCACAAACAAAACCTTGTGCACACCAGGATAAAGGAAGAAGGAGCAGTGACCCCACAAGAGACTGAACCAGACTTATGAGTGTTTGGGGGTCTCTGGCAGAGGTGTGGGTCAACAGAGGCCTGCTTCAGAGTCAGGGACATTGACTGCCTTGGTCCTGTGAGGACAAGTATAAGTCCTTTTAGAGGAGGTTGCCATTATCCCTACCATACTTTGGCCTCAAGCCAAACTACAGGGAGGGAACATAGGCCAATCCATCAACAGAAAAGTGGATTAAAGATTTACTGAGCATGGTCTTGTCCACCAGAGCATGACCCAGTTTTCTTCACAGCCAGCTTCTCCCATCACAAGCCTCTTATCCTCATTCATCAAAGAGCAGAAAGAATGAAAATTCAATCACAGAAGACTAACCAAACTGATCACATGGATCACAGCCTTGTCTAACTCAACTATGAGCCATGCTGTGTAGGGCTACTGAAGACATATGGGTCATGGTGGAGAATTCTGGCAAAATTCACTGGAGAAAGGACTGACAAACCACTTCAGCATTCTTGCCTCGAGAACCTTATGAACAGTATGACAAATCAAAAACATATGACACTGGAAGTTGAACTCCCCAGGTTAGTAGGCAATCAACATGCTACTGGAAAAGAGTGGAGAAATAGCTCCAGAAGGAATGAAGAGGCCAAGCCAAAGTGGAAATAATGCCCAGTTGTGGATGTGTCTGGTGGTGAAAGTAAAGTCTAGTGCTGTAAAGAAAAATATTGCATAGGAACCTGGAATATTAGATCCATGAATCAAGGTAAATTAGAAGTGGTCAAACAGGAGATGGCAAGAATGAACATTTTAGGAATCAGTGAACTAAAATGGACAGGAGTGGTCAATTTCAGATGACAATTATATCTAAAACTGTGAGCAAAAATTCTTCAGAAGAGATGGAGTAGCCCTCATAGTCAGCAAGAGTCTGAAATGCAGTACTAGTGTATAATTTCAAAAATGACAGAATGATTGTGGTTCATTTCCGAGGCAAAGCATTCACTATCACAGTAATCCAGGTCTGTGAACCAACTACTAATGCCAAAGAAGCTGAAGTTTAATGGTCCTTTTCATCATAGGGAACTGGAGTGCAAAAGTAGGAAGTCAAGAGATACCTGGAGTAACAGGCAAGTTTGGCCTTGGAGTACAAAATGAAGCTGGGCAAAGGCTAACACAGTTTTGCCAAGAGAATGCACTGGTCATAGCAAACACCCTCTTACAACAACACAAAATAGGAAGAGACATGATATAATTTAAGTTTAGAAGGTTCTTGTTGCTGTGTACAGAGTAGAAGGAGTAGAAACTAGTTAGGAATTTGTTGCAAGGCCTAGAAGAGCTGTAACTTGGATCATGTTTTCGCAGCAAAAATAAGAATATGTGGGTGGTTTGCAGTGTATTTTCAGAGATAGAGTTGACAGGCCTTGGTGAGAAATTGGATGTGAGTGATGGGGGGAGGCAGATGTTACAGGTGACATCATGTTTCTAACTTGATCAAATGAATACGTGACATGTGGTGTATTGCAGAGCAGAAGATTTGAAAAAGTGAGAAGAAAAAAATCCAATATAGGAAATGCTAAGCTTATGTTGCTTATGCTTATGAGATACACAAATAGAGATGTTGAGTTTGTGGCTAAATAGTCTCTGTGTGAAGCTCTAAAAGAAGCTTAGGTTTGGAAATATAAATTTGAATTTAATTGGCATAAAAATAAACAGCTATTAATTATCCAAATCCAGGGCAGCTTTGAGAATGAAAGGGGTACAGTTAATTTTGCCAAGACAGAAAATACAATTTAGAACTGCATGGGGCAAGATTGAGAGTAGGTTCCCCTACATACAGATGGTATACAAAGTCATATAAAATTATGGGAATGACATCCATTTATGATAAAAAA